>JAQSVH010000008.1:751172-764011 GCA_029448705.1 Adansonia digitata | reverse complement strand
CGGTTTTTCTTTTCAAATGAGAGTGACGTAAATGAGTCGGTGGAAAATCTTATCAACTTTCCCCGCGTAATCAACGCTTCTTCTTTATTTTAGTATTTGATTAGTTCTCTCTTGGTTTTTTTCCTTTTTCCTTTCTAAAAACCTTTTAAAAATCATGTCAGTAGAAGCCACTAAAAGAAGGGAAAACCTTTCAAACAAACAAGCCTTGTGACTCTCTATTTTGTTAGAGGTACTGGAAAATTTATTGTGGCACCGACAAGGCAACAACATGAACTGACAAAGACCTAGAATATACATTTGTAGCATGCAAGAAATTAAAATTCCAGGAAAAATGGGAAATCCTATTGTTGCTGTCATACACAAATGAAATTCGTGATATATAAAGCCCATCTTTTCGATGTTTGCAGAAAATAAAACACCCAAATGATATATTGGAAAATTTCAAGGATAAATAAGCTATAAGAATGTCAATCAAATGTTCATGAAAATATTTCATAATCATTGGAATATTTGATAAAAAAAATTTTGACATAATTTCTTGTCAAATGTTTTAGCTGCATGTTAAGGTTAAACATGTTTTAGACCAAATTAGTAACATGTCAAACAATGTGGTTGAGTTTTAGAGAACTTAGTTCTTCATTCCTCAGGAATGCTTTGAAGCTTAGGACTCCAAGAATGGCGGTTCTTCTTTATTGCATTGGACCTCAAATGATGTTTTCTTCGCAGAAGATTTAAGCGTTCTTCAACAGATATTGAGGGTGCTGATGATTGGTAATTATTTGCACTAATATTCCTACCACCACCATTAATTATCCCCAACATTTGCTTCAAATCTTGCTTCCTTACTACAATCTTCATCCTCAAAACTCCATCCTCGTTGATATGAGAGACAACACCTCCATTATTATTAGGCTTCGCAATGGCTTCTAATAACAAGTTGTTTCTCAGAGTTTTCTGGTTTCGGCTTCTCAAATGTTTGAATTCTCTCTTTGGTGATGATGCCTTCCCTTCCATTTCTTTCACTTTCGATTGCACCTTTTTTCTTTATCTGTTCCTGCGTATTTCAATGGAATATAGATTAACCCTTCAATACCTCTGGCCTTTATATGCTATCCTCCACGGGAAATTCACATGAATGATGAATGCAAGGTTGGCTAAATCAACAATTAAAAACTGGGCTGAACTCCAACCGGAAGAACTTCAAAAAAAAAAAAATAAAATAAAACAATGGCTATATAGTAGTTGATCCTTGCTGGTAGAGTACCAAAATGTCCGGTTAAGGTTAGCTTGCTGAGTATCTAATGTAGAATGCATGTTCTGTTCCATATAAAAGTCAAAGGAGCCTATAATGTAGGCTAGCTGCATTTTGCCTTACCTCATTCGTCAAACAAACTCGTTTTGCTTGAAAACTGAAGCAATCCCTGAGTTGCGTTTTCTCTTTTTATTTTTTAAGAATATTGTACCTGTTCATTAATTTATTCAACCGGATACTAAACGTAGAGAAAAGCAGCCGCTTAACCGCCTTTCTCGTGCACCCAAAAAAAAAAAAAACCTTTGTTGTTGAGCTGGAATTCGCTACTCGTTTACGTGGAGGGAGGGTCCTTAGTTTAGGCCTGATAATTAATTACGAAGAATCAGCAAAGTTATCTGATGATTATAAATGTTATAGAACATTATTCTTTCAAAGCCAGGGAATATATTCAATTAGTTCGTATAATTAATCTTAAAAGATAATATTTAATAAATTAAAAAATTTAAATTTTAATGCGAGTAAATTATAACTTTTTTTTATTCTTAAATTACGATTTATGTTTTGCTCGAAAGTTTACCAAATTGTGGTTTTTTTTTTATATATATATATATATAAAGCCGTTATGGCATTATTTGGGAGAAAACAAAAGGTGGGTGATCACATTTCAAAGCAATTCATATACAATTTTAGGTCTAAATGAAAATGGTCAAATGGTTGAGCTGTTAATAGACGTGTTTGTGATCAATCATTCTTATCTCAGCTAATCTCCAAGTCTGCTTTCGTACCTGAATATGTTTATATATGCTTGATAAGATGCACCAACCCTTATTTATGCTTTAAAAATTAATAGTAATATTATCATTATTGTTATTATTATCTGCATATCATATAGATGCCCTTGTTTTGTAACAGAAATAGAATGAGATTATCATTAATGATCATTCTCATTCTCCCTTAAAAAGTCGCCAAATTACAATAATTTTTTTATAAAAAAAAAATTAAATGTTGAGATTTAAATTTTAATTACCTCTCATAGATAATTAATCACATAAATCAATTAAATTAAAATTAAAATTAAAATTATAATAAATTTTAAGTCTATTAAATGTTACTTCCTATAAATAATTAATTACATAAATTAACTCAATTAAATTTTAAGTTCAAATTACAACAAGTAGATAATTTGGGTTACGAGACGTAAGGGTATTATATAATAAAAGGTAATTAATGGACTTCAAGCTGTGGGATATAAATATCGTAGACATTAAGAGTTTCTGACAATCATAAATCATTTGCAAATGAATTAGGAAAAAAAAAAGGGTACATTATTCAATTTATATGGAATTCCAGTTTTGAAATGAGGTTTGGGTTTCTTTACTATTTAATTAAAAACTTTATTAATGAATGTGCACTACTTTGGGATAATAGTTTCATTAATTGAAAATAATGAAAAGATATTAATTGTATTTAATAAATAATAATATTAGTATAAATAATATATTAATTAAAATTTTCCGCCATTCAAACGTATCAAACGTAAATCTCTCTCAATTTTGCTCTTTTATGACAGAAAGTTTAATCAAACTGCTTTGGTAAAATCTAGTTCAAAACAATTAAATTCAAATATAGATATATAATTCATCTTTAATACATAGAATTATCCACACTTTATCTATCAAATATAAATTCTGTTTTTTTTTTTAAATTCTTTTAAATCAAACTGTTCATAATTTTTTCTATAAACAAGTACGTGTGTATATATATAATTTATTTTTTATACATCAGCATTTGAGGTTTTAAATTTCACAAACAAAATTAAAAAATTGATGCATAGTTTTCTATTATATTAATTTTTTTAATAATTTTTACAATAACCTACAAAAATATATTAAGTACATCATCTTATTGGATTTATTGATAACATTTTTAAATTTCACTGAAAACGTATCAAAAAATAAAATTTTTAAGAAAGCGTATATTTGTGTACGGCTAGAATATGTATTTAAAATATTATATATTTGAATTTATATTTAATGTACTGATAATATAAATTCATATATTTATCACTGAATTAAATTATATCAGATTGTTAAAAGTTTTTAAAAATAAATATAGATAATTTTATAATATATTTAATTCATTGATAATATGTATAAATTTATATATTATTAATACATAAAATATAAATATTATATTTTATATAAATTTAATATATTAATAATTTAAAATTAGTAGATTTAGAATTTAGAAATGAAACCATTAATATAATACGAGGACGAAAGCGTTGTGAACCCGACTTGGAAAACATGGATTCGATTCCATCCACTTATCTGACAACAACCGTGGCCGCGTGGGCGTACGACCTGGACAATGGTTACAAAGCCCAAGGCAAAAAAAAAAAGAAAAAGGCACTTTGATCCAGTCCAACTTCACTTTTTTGCCAAAGAAATTATAACTCAACAGAATAATAACACATGGAATCCAAACATTTTTATTTAGTCTTTTTTTTCCCTCACTTTCTTGGGAGAATATCAAGATAACTGAACAACAGCGGAGATGCCGTAAAAAAGAGGGTCAAGTTTGAGTAAGAAAAGCACAATTGGCCTTGCTTTTATGTACGTTGATTTTTTAAATGAAATTATTAAATATAGGACAAATTATAATCATAAAACAAAAATAACTAATTAATTATACAAACAAATGAATTTGTATATAATTGGATTAACCCAATGTAAAATTAAAACAAATAAAATTTAAATTTAAAATTTCAAGATCTTGAACATTGTTCGAACCAAGTTTAATACTTAAATCTCACCTAATATTTGAATTTTTTTTTTTGCTAATTTTTAAGATTTGAAGAAGATGATTCGATCTTTGCTTATTAAATAAATAGAAAAGTATATACTAATCAATTAAACTAAGCGCTCAGATACAATATCTTTATTAATATAAAACTATTAATTTTGAGAAAGATGATTTGATCTTTGCTTATCAAATAGAAAAGCATATACTAACCAACTAAACTAAACCCTCAGATGCAATATCTTTATTAATATAAAACTTTTAGTTAAATTTTATGTTACGAGTAAAGTAATAGTAATTTAATTAAAAAATAATAAAAAATTATCAAATCAAAATAGCATATTAAGGGTTATATGTGTAATTTAATTTCTTAAAAAAAAAAAAAAAAACTACCTCCATACCTTTTTTTCTACTTTTTCTCTATTTAAAAAAATATATAATAATTAGTTAAGGAACTCTTTTTTCACTTATATTTTTATTTTTTATTCACTTTATTTTTTTCACTTATATTTTGTATATCTATAAGTTTGTGGATGTGCTATAATCTAATATATTTAAATGATAAACAATCTACTTCTGAGAAACGTATAAATTATGGAAAGGGAAGGAAATAGAGAGCAAGAAAGAAGATATAATCTCATACTTTTTATATATCTAAGTATTGGAATATGACACTGGCTTTTGTTCCAATTATGATAACTCTCTGGCCTTGTTTGTTTTTCTATAACTAGGTTACTTATGTTTGTTAACTTTTTTTGTTTTTAGAGGACTTACGGGCTTAATTAGGCATGGATTTAAACTTATTAAACTTTTTTAAATTAATATCCTTATTGGAGCCCTAACTAAGATTTTTTTTTAAGTCTATTAAAGTCATTTCCTTTGTCGTATCAGTAAAGTATAATAGTCAAATACAAATATCGAAAGGAAAGTATAGATATTTAGGGAAATAATCTTATTTGCAATTTCCGTTATTTGTCTATTTCAAAATAAAATCAACTGAAAAAAAAAAAAATATCCAACGTAATGTCATGAATTGCTCTGTTATCTCCTTTATTATTTAACCCATCTATACTAAGTAGTATTTAATAAAAGGAAAAGTAGTTCGTCACAGTTCCAAGGATTCTTCAGCAATATATAGGGGTTCTTTGCTTTTTTTCATTCAGAGAGAAAAAGAAAAAAAAAAAAAGAAAAGTAGAGAAAGATGGAGATGAAGCTAAAAGCGTTAATCCATCTTTTCATGACGGTTTTCCTATCAGGTTTTGCAAGCTTCATCGTCGTTCCAGCCATTACTGATGTCACCATGTTCGCACTTTGCCCTGGCACTGATGAATGCTCACTCGCCATTTACCTCTCTGGTTTCCAGCAAGCTGTACGTAAATTCTTCTTCAACTTTGTTAACTTTCCAAATTCCAACTGCTAATTTCTTAATCTTCTTCCCTATCATCGTCAATTTTTGAACCTGAAAAATTCTCGGAAGTTGAATTCCTTTTTTCCTTGGACAAAAAACAAATGAAAAATCGAAAGAACAAAAATTGATATTTTTTTTAATATATTTTATTCTTCGTTCTTCTCCTTTTTCTTTTGGTCAAAACCAAAGAACAAACAGGTTCATATGTGGTTTTACGGTTACAGTCGAACTTGTCGGTCGTTCTGCCTTTCATCTAAGATACACGTGGCCTTCAAAACCAACTACTTGCAATTCAGCGCCCAGGATTCCGGAATCCAGTTGCCATTTCTATTTTCATGTCTTATAGTATTATATTAGAAGAATGTAGAAAAAATTATAGAAAACAATTGAGAACCCCATTTTGCTTTTGCCTTTCAAATTCTCTCCTTGACTTTACCTCAATTTCTTGGAGTAAATATTCCCTTTTTGTTTTAAAGTACTTGTTGATATTTCTTAGAGTAAATATGAAGTGTTTAAACTTTATTATCTTATATAATCATTAATAAGCTTAGTTTTTTTCAATTGAGTGATTTTACTTACCTAATGTTCAACTTCAAAACCCACCAAGATTTTTTTATATATATATATATATTGTTGAGATTTTTTTTTCATGAAATTAGTGCTGAAATAGTTCCAATTTGGATAATTGAAATATGCAAGCGATTTCTACATGTTTCCTTACATATGCACACAAAGACATCACCATCCAACAACAAGGACTTTTCGGGTGCTCCGCCACTCCACTAATAGCACTATGCCTTTTTTTGCATGACAATGGGAGATAGAAGTCAAAATTTAATTATGAGATGGAACCTACCTCCTACAGTGTTGACAAAAATGTCCACTTCATATTTTGTCACTTCCTATTAGCCCCGTTGCCATTTAGCATCCAGACTGGATTTTTCATAAGAAAAGAAAAGTGGAAAAAAAAGAAAAAAGCTCGGATTTTATTTCACTCCATTTTATTCTTCGATTTGAAATTTGGATAGAATAAATAGGCTCCACTGCTGTGTTTGTCGATTTTAGGATAGCCACAATTATATATTATCTTATACAAAGTCGCCAACTTTTTCTTTTATTTATTTGCAAAGTTTTTATTTATTTTTTTATAATATATTATTAATTTTTATTTTATTTTTTAAAAAATAGATTTTTAGAGACAATAGTAAAAAATTGATAATTACTTTATCCAAAAATAAAATTACATTTACTCTTAAAATAATTTAAGAAAAATAATCTTTAATCGATCTAAATTAATAAAAAATTTGACCATTCATTTATTTTTTTCATAAATTTTTAAAATTAATATGAGTTTTTTTGAATCAATTACGTAAATAATCCAATTAAAAATCATAACAGATTTAAGTTGAAAAAAAAAAAAAAATCAAATGCCGTCTTTTGCGGTGGGTTTCAAGTGTTTTTCTTTGTTGGAATGATTACATACACAATTTTTGAACTTTGGTGGAATTTAGTGTTTCCTTTGAGACAGCGTGTGGTGTGACGGAGAAATGCAGGTCATAGGATTAGGTACGGCCTTGATGATGCCACTTATTGGGAATCTGTCGGATCAGTATGGAAGAAAAGCTCTCCTCACTTTGCCTATGACTTTGTCCATTATCCCCTTCGGTACGATCTCAACCGGCATTTCACTGCTTTTCTTCTCTCAATATTAATCGGTGCCTTGTCAGTGCTTGCTATACATTATCCAAATAATAAGTATATTAAGTTTTTTAAAAAAATTTTATATATTTAAAAAAATTAAACTGATATATTTATATTTAAATATGTGACGAAACTGAATATAAATTTCTAACGTATGTTTCGTCAAACATGCTTAGGTCGTGCCTTTTGGTTTAGGGTTGATGTATCACCTCGCGGTTACTGTGTCAACTAAATTCAAATTAGTTATTTTCATGCATTCATATCTTTGAATTGGAGAGAAATTGCTGGTACATTTTTCAGCGAACGTCCTTTTACTACAGGGTGTTAGCCTGTTAGGTTCACTGTTAAAAACTTGCGTCAGCCATTTAGTCGTAACTTCTCTGTGCTTTTCTATTTCTTTTTTCTTGTACTTTGCCTCCAATTTTACGTTGAACAATTAGAGTTGGAGCCCTTTCATTTACTGTCCCTTTGTTTGGACCAACTACTTCTTTATGAATGAGTTACTTTAAAACAAAGCATAAGTTGATATCTTAAGTTACATAATGAGTATCTTCTTGCAGCTGTATTGGCATATAGCAGAACAACCAATTATTTTTACGCTTACTACGCCCTCAGAACTCTCACTGCCATGATTTGCGAAGGCAGCATTAACTGTCTTGCTCTTGCTTATTTGGTAATAACTCTGAATCATCCATAATTGCTTTGTAATTTTGGCAGCCATGCACATATTCACGAGGTTGATGTTCGATTTAGTCTTAAGCTGTTAATGATGAAGCTTTATTTAACATGTCAAACAGGCTAATTTTTATCAGGTTTTTACGGATCACAGATTCAACAAGTTCACCTTGTGCATGTTCTACGACCACTTTAAATATTAGCCACATTTTATTTCAATCCATTCTCAAGCACAAACAAAAATGATTAGCAAGGAAGACTTGACTGTTATGATATGGAAAAATAATTCAAACACAACATAAATATACGGATCACCGGATCTAATGTCAACCTATTGTTTTTTGTTTACACTTTTATTTGATGCCGAAGATGTGGTGCATTTCCTTTGCAGGCGGACAAAATATCAGATAGCCAACGGGCATCTGCATTCGGAATTCTCTCAGGTATAACCTCAGGTGCATTTGTCTTTGCAACCTTAGCAGCTCGTTTCCTCTCCACTGGTTCCACATTTCAGGTTTTTCTTTTTCCCTTAAGTCTTCTCTAATACCTCTAGACAGCATCTTTTCTCGTTGTTGTATCTAAACTTTTTCATTTTTTATGCTTTTCAGGTTGCTACATTTGTATCAATGCTTGCAGTAGTGTACATGAGAATATTCCTGGAGGAAAGTATGCCAGATCAAGTTGACAGTATGAGACAACCAATCTTGAAAGAAGCTGAAGAAGATATCATTCAAAAGGATGGCAATGTTGCACCCAGAAAGATGCCAGTATTCAAGAAAATTGCATCCCTGGGGGACATTATTTGCTTGCTTAAGAGCAGGTAAGGGGTTGCCGGCTATATATATATATATCTATATCTATATCTATATATATATATATATATATATATTTCTAGCACCTTGGTGTTCAAGTGAGCTCAATTATGGTTGAATTCATGAAAAAAAAATTGAGAGCCACTTATGAAAACTATGTTGATTCCAACCACCTGTGCCCAATCCGAATCAAAGTGAATAAAAATCATTAAAACCCTCCCAGTACTCCTGAAGTTAAGCTATCAATTTAAAGAAGTGAATTGATGTAATTATATTATTATCAATGTTTGAAATGACTGATGAAGTTGTAATTTCCAGTCCATCATTTTCCCAAGCAGCGGCTGTTGCTTTCTTCTATAGTCTTGCAGAGGGTGGGATGATATCTTCATCAATGGTATGCCGTCCTTTATAATTATGAAATTATGACCTTTACCAAACATAGTTGAAAATGACAAAATCAATGATTCAGAAGCCAACAATTCTTCAATACTTTTCTCTTCTCCGGAAATGGAAGCTAAGCTAACCTTTCTTGTAACAAATAATACTCATAGGTCAGTTTATGATTATGAAGTATAGTGATCAAACAGTTTAAAGTCTCTTACAATTACGGCCATCTCGGCAAAATTTTCTTCCATGCAGTACTATTTAAAGGCTCGTTTCCACTTTAACAAGAATCAGTTTGCTGATTTGATGCTAATTGCTGGAACTGTAGCAACCATTTCACAGGTATAATGAATATTCTTTTGGTACATTTCTCACTCTATCCGATTGTTTTTATCTCCTTTTTCCCGGTTTTACACTTCATAGTTTGAGTTTTCGAACAATGTAGATCAAGTTTACATCCTTATTGTTTACATGTATCTGAATCCTATTCCTGCAGTTGCTTCTCATGCCCTTATTGGTATCTCCCATAGGAGATGGAAGGTTGCTTTCAATAGGACTCTTAGTCTCCTGTGTAAATGTAAGAGTTGTGTTCTCAACTTGCTAAGTCTTTTATTTGTCTGACACTGATAATATTTGTCCTTCCAAGCTGATGACATTGTAACCATGTGTTGGAAGACAAGCCACTGATGAATCTGTACCTGGTTTTATGCAGGCCATTCTTTCCAGCATTGCCTGGTCAGCTTGGGTAATTTCTTCATCTTGAGGAAATCAAAATCAATATATCGAAAAAAATTGGAAAAATGAATGGCATTGCTTTTAAAATTTGATAGAAGTCGGAGCTTAGTTTAGTTTGTTTATGCTATCACTCTTAAAAGATAACACTCAACGGATTTAAGATTTGAATTCCAGCATCCCAAATTGTAGACTCCTTTGCACCCACAAAAAAGTCTGATATCGATTGAACTATATTTCATATTTGCAAGTAATGTCTTCCGCATTTTCCTCCAGGTTCCATATGCAACTACTGCATTAGCTATTGTGACAGTCTTTGCAGCACCATCTGTAAGTTCTTTTACTCCATCTCATTGTCGGCTTTGTTCTGTTACCTAGAAAACTATTTCAGTTGATTGAAGCTTAATTATGAATTATACAGTTACGCAGTATTGTTTCAAAACAAGTTAGCCCCACAGAGCAGGTAATTGGATCTCCAGTTTTTAAATCCTCTTCTTCATGCATAAATTTAACTGGTCAAAACACATTATTATTATATCAGGGGAAAGCTCAAGGATGCATCTCAGGCTTGAGTTCCTTGGCCAACATCATTGCTCCACTAATTTTTAGCCCTCTGACAGGTTTGTAAAGACCGGTATTTTCTTTCATTTTCCCATAAATTTACAGCTTTTACTGTTAAACTTCAATTAACCATTGACGACTTCCGACTTCCAGCATTATTCCTGTCCGAAGATGCACCATTTCGTTTCCCTGGCTTTAGTATCTTGTGCATTGCGATCACATTGGTATGAACTTGAACTTGTAATTAAACTACTATTGACTCAGAATACTTCCCATATTTCAACATCGAACATTGATTGTTCATCTGTTTGATTAGCAAGAACATCGTAACTAATTAGTTCTGGTTGTAAATCCTGTTAGTCACTTTGCTAAAAACCAAAACCTGGTTATAGGTTGTAAATCCTGTTGGTCACTTTACTAAAAACCAAAACCTGGTTATAAGTTCTGCACTCATCAACAGCAAATAAGTTGGCAGAGAGACCCAATCTTTCTTTAAGAATGCCAAAGCCAAAAGGTTATTCGAGATTGAAAACTTTCAATGAAACAGAAGCTGTAAATGAAGAATTGATCTTTGCATTTGACATTCCTAGAAAACTAACCCAGCACCATTATCCCGCTGATAGCTTTTTAACACTTTTTTGTCATTGCAGATTCGGTCTTGTGCAACTAAAACCACTTCTTTTTTTTCTTTTTATTTCAGATGATTGCCTTCATTCAGAGTTTGAAAATGGGTAGTGCTCCTTCAACTTCAAGTGACAGAAACAGCAGTAACTCCATGGAGGTTTAGTTAAGAAAAATCTGAATGATGTAAACTAATTATAGAAGGTGAAAGCCTCTGCCTTCCAGTACCAATGGAGGATTTCATGAAAGGTGACTTCTATGCAAGCCACAAGAAAGCTATATAGAAAGAGATCGTTACAATGAAATTCACCCACTTTTTAAATATGTACCATACATACACTTCTAAGTCCTAACTAGTTTATAATCTGCCAGAAAGAGTTGGCAAAACCAATATTCAGTTGGTCAATCAGATTAAGTAACCCTATAGTTGGAGCACTGTGCCATATCTGGTAAAAGCCATTCAATGGAATTTGCAAATAAGGAAGTACTACCCTTAGCAGAAATAAACGTTAGAATAATACAAGCGATAATATAACTAAATAAATTTGAAAGAAGTTAAATATTTAACAAAAGAAGCAGTGGGCATAAAAACGTGTAAAAAACCCACCCAATACAGTTCAACTTAAAGCGCTATGTTATGTACAATTACTGAAATGGTTACCACCCAATATGATCATTCAATTAAACAAGTCCTCCGGACCAGAAGCATTCCCTCCATCATCTGAGGAAGCATCAATGTTGGTGTTGAATGTCCATATAAGATCTAGAAGTTCCTGTCCTGCCACTGATGGGTTCTCCCCGTGCTGTTCTGGGCCACTCCACTGCCTCAGCGGTGAAAATAAGTGCAACATCAGGCCCTGGGGTGTAGTTCCTCGGTACCTCTGGCCTCTAGGTTTTGGTTTGAACTGGACACAGAAAGTACAAAATTACAATCAACATTAATAGTTAGCATCATTATAACAGCAAAAAAAATTTTTAGCATTGTCGTTGCCATCATCATCATTATCACCATCATTGCAATCATCATCATCATCATCTCCGTCGCCATCATCACCAACATCATTGAGATTGTCATCATCATCATCGTCAATCTCACCATAAACATCATCATAATCATCATCACTGTCACCATAGACATCATCATAATCATCATCACTGTCATCCGCCCCATCATTGTCCTCTTCATCGTCGTCATCACCATCAAAAAAATTATAATCATCATCATCCTCGTAGAATGCAGTGAAGGACAACAAACGAAAGAGAGCTGATTTTGGAACCTTTTGGCAAATAAATAATGACAGAGAGATCAGCTCCTCTGCTTCCCATAGATCTTTAGCATGGAATCATGGATATTGCCAATCAATCCGAGTGAATATACACAAAGAATAGCAAGCCGATATTGACATTAAATTCAAACATTCCTGGGTTGCTAGAAGGTAAGCTATCTTGGCATCTAAAATAAATGTCAGATTTCCTACCATGCACAGAATTCCTCAGAGTAAATGAATATTTCAAGGTGCCAAGATTAGTAAACTGAAATAGATTACTCAGTAGTTTATCTCAAAGACAAACTAAACAAGAAAGCCTGCTAGCCATTGGGCATTAGTTTACTAAGTCGCAAGTCCAAATCCAAAACCATTTTTCCTCCTCCCACAGCAGATTTTACTTCTAAAAAACACACACACACACACACAAACACACTAAAGTACCACAACCACATTGTACGAGGCAATTCTATATCTTGCACCAAACCATAAATACTTGTCCCAATTGGAGCAGAGATAAACAATAAGGCAAAAGTTTGAGGGGTGTTTCCACTGTTTTGTCCTAGTGTGAAGCAGCATGTTTATGAAGCAAAATGCATTTGATTCTTAAGCTACCTTATTTATAA
>JAQSVH010000008.1:737346-751072 GCA_029448705.1 Adansonia digitata | reverse complement strand
ACACTGTTATTCTTTCTTTCATATTTTTCTATCTGTAAGAGATTATAAGGACAAGGCATACCTGTTCAATGTTCTTTGGAAGAATAGCTTTATCAATTGCCTTTGGAGTCCATATCTTGATATCAGTCTCAATTCCACTGCTAGCAAGAAGTGTGGTATGAGGATGAGATTCGATACAGTTGACCACATGCTTATCTGCTTCCATAACACGAACTAGCTCTCCACCTTTCTTCTTCCAAATAAATATTCGGCCACAGTCAGAACCACTAACCACATACTCAGATCTGGGCCCAAAGAAGCTCACATCTTTCACCGTCCTACAATTTCTATGTCCCTTATAAACTTGAGGAATAGCTTTTTCATCAGCATCCGCTGCTGATGCTGACATAGCTGAGCTATCAAGTCCCATTTCAGTTGCTCCACCACATGCAGACGATGAAGATGATGGGACTGGATTGGGCCCCAGTCCCATATCCCGTGTAAAGAGATAGATGAACTCATTATTGTAGGAGACTAGAAGCTCACTCTGTTCTGAAAAGGCCAAACCTGTTATTTTAACTCGATCACCAATCAAATGAGCAGGGCAAAAATAATCTGTAGGTTGACCAAAATCAGTTGAGCCATTCCATTTATATTTGCGAATATCATAAAGGCAAGTATACTCATCAGATCCTCCAACTGCAAAGAGATTTGGGTTCCTTGGATCAATTGCAATAGCATTGAGATGGATAACTGGCATGTAAGACCTGCTATCATCAATTGGTTGGCATTTGAAAAGTTCAGTAGCTGCTGCAGTTCTAAGATCAATCTGAAAGGCAATTGATAGTGTAACAGAGCTGTATAAGTCAGCTATATTAAAATCCAGACAAAAAATCAGGTTACTAAAGCAAATGTCAACATACAACAAAAAGACGAGAAAAATAACATAAGAATGCAGCATTGAAATTATGTCCTTCCAGTTAAGACACCGCTTTATCTGGCAAACAGCCACTGGTAAGAAAAATAGGTAAAAAAGGAAAAGAAAAGAATCAATTGCAGACAAGTGATATCAAAATTATACTCCTCAAAAGGTTGTCCAACTCAGCCGCGTATGACTTAATAAAAGTTTTCTCTAAACACCAGTTTCCGCTACTTCAATACCACAAATGTCCGTAAATTATCGCCTAAAAGAATTTTAAGGAAATAATGATGAACACAACTCACATGCTGCACTAATCCATCTTCACCGCAAGTGTAAAATATATGAGGGCTTCCTGGTTCAATGGCCAATTTATGAGCTTGTCCCTCATGTTCGGCCAGCAGCCTAGTTTTGACGATGCCACGATCCAAAATTTGAGCATGTCGAACCTACAATCAAGAGAAAGTTCAGTTAGTGTGAAAGCTCCTTAGATTCACTCAATAGGTCTTTTCTTAAGCACAAACCACATGTTGGCTGCAAAGCACTCTATTCCATTTAAGCCTCATTTTCCTTCCCAACGAAAAAAGAGACAGAAAGTAGATGCAATAATGCTCATCCTGGAGAAAGGTAAAAATTTTGCAGTTTAACAGAAAATTTGGCACTTTTTTTACTTTGTTACTTTACAGTTTCCACCATATAATACATAAGAGAGAGTTGAAAGAAATCATAATATTGATAGATTAAAACTTATAACCCTTTGCACATAGAGAAGGATAGACAACTTTGTTACCATGAACATTTGTGCTCAAAGGGACAAGATTCGTGTCGAAAATTGAACAATAGCCCAGAAGAAGTTTCTAAATTGGTCCAAAAAAATTTTTGAAAAATGTAGCATACCTAAATAAGAAATTCACCTGCCCATCTGCAGCACAGGTAACCAAGCTGCGATCGTCTGTGTAAGGCATGATTTTTGCTTGGAAAACATTGCTGACATGACCTGACTGGAAAGCAAGCTTGGTATTCCCGGTTTGCCAATCCCATAGTATAACCCACTTGTCATCAGAGCCAGAGACTAAAATGTTACCATCAGCATTGAAGCTCACAGTGTTCACGCAACCTCGGTGCTTTTTAAGTTTCCTGTAAACATCAAGCCGGAGCACAAGATCCTGGAACATAAAACAATTAACTAATCAAAACCTCAGCAACATAAAAATTTGCAGAGGATAGCAAGTTTGTTATTCCACCAATCAGACATTTGCTCGCTGGTCTGTCGCGCTTATATTATTAACATATTAGCAACCCAAAACAAGTTAACAAGCATATCAATTCATTCAAAACATTTGGGCACAAATTCGCAGCCGGGGCTAATTAACAACAAATTAACCAAGTGACAATATATAAGCCAACACAAAATACCAGCAAGAATAATGTTGACATTGGAATTCTCAGTTAACAATGCAATTACTATTAAAAAAATATAATTGTTCACTTCCAAGAAAATTTTGAAAGGAAAAGATGAAAATTTTCTAATACAACCCTTGTCAAAGAATAAATTTTTATCATTGTTTTTCCCATCACTAATTATCATGATTTGCCACCCATCAATTATTTTTGGAATCACAGATCAATGACAGTTACAAATTAACAAGATCAACTAAAATGTACCTACAATCAATCAAAACTAACTTAAATTAAATGGCAACACCATAAACGTAGTTACACAGTATCTGTTCCATAAATAAATAATCACTAATCAATTGTTCACCATTGAAAACAACTTGAAGACACCGAGAAAAAAATAAATAAAGAAAGAAAGATCTTTCTTGAGGGGAAAGAGGACTAATTTTGAGGAAGAACAAGAAAGAGGGGAAAAAAAAGGGTATTAAGGTTATCCAGGATAGGAGTAAAGAGTTAGACCTCGGAAGCAGCAAGGCTTCGGGCGAAATTCCTGGTTGAGAGTTCCCCGACTTCTCGTTGCCAAACATCAACCACCGCCTTGTCTAGGCTCATCCTTGCCCTCTTATTACTCATCATCAATAATTAAAAAAAAAAACAACGTTTTTGGAAAAATATTTTTATTAAAGAAAAGAAAGAAAAACACAGTATTATTAATTCAACTTTTGATTCCCAATTGATTCCCTAAACAAGTTTTAAAATGGTTCCTACACTCACTGAATCGGAGCTACCCAATGGAGAAATCAGTGTATTTCTTTTTTGTTGCAAGCGTTGTTTTCACACAATTTTTTTTTTCTTTGAAAGAAAATGCATACTGCAAAGGCTTTTTCACTGTCGTTTTTAATTTTTGCTTTACACGAGTTTCTGCGTAGAATTGACACAACTGAGAAATCTGTGTTAATAATAAATATACGGGGAATAATCCGATGTTTCGGCTTTTCCGCGATTGTTGGTTTAATGATGGGTCTGATGTTCAATTAAGATTGGACAAGTGGATTTTTCAATGGTCAGGATTTCCTACAAGTAAGAAAGCTATCAAGGTCTAGTGTCATCGGACCGCCTTTAGAAGACCCTAATTGTCTTCGACAATTTTTTTAACCTTTTTGTAAAATTAAAATTTATGTATCAAAAATGAAATTTTCCTTTTGTGAAATTTAATTGGAAAGAATCACTAAGTCTGACGTGGATTTAGCAACGCCTCAGTCTCCTTTTTTTTTTTTTCGTTTTAGTTTTTGGATAAAACGACTTCGTTGCTGTTTTTGTTTTAGTTGAGACTTGAGCGGTGGGATCGGATGATAGTAGGGAGCTCAACGATAACTATTTCCCCGCCGTGGAACCACCACCACCACTACGACGGCCACCTCCGCCCACCGCCACTTCGAATCAAATGTGAAAGCGGAGGAGTGCCACTAACAAAGCAAGGTCACCGCTTCCTCTCTTCATTAGCAGCCACGGCCGCTGTTGACGACCCAACAACCGCTAACCGGTTGATAAAGAAATTCGTAGCATCGTCGCCCAAGTCCATTGCTTTGAACGCGCTCTCTCATCTTCTCTCTCCCCGCAATTCTCATCCTCACCTCTCCGCCTTCGCTTTCGCCGTAAGTCCGCTCTCTCTCCCTCTCTTGTGAACACTATTCCACGACACCAAATATCAATTTTTTTTTTCTTTTTAATTCTGACATGCGGTCGTGTTTTTTTTTTAACAGTTGTATACTAAGGTAACTGAAACATCATGGTACAATTGGAATCCAAAGTTAGTTGCAGATTTAGTTCCTTTGCTAGATAAACAAGGGAGGTACGATGAATCCGAGGCTTTAATAACTCAGGCTGTTTCAAAACTCAAGTTTCGAGAGCGAGATCTGGTTCAATTCTATTGCAATTTGATTGAGTCTTGTTCTAAACATGACTCCAAGAAACGGTTTAATGATGCTTATGGTTACTTGTCTGAACTTGTTCGTAATTCTTCATCCTTGTATATCAAACGCCAAGGTTATAAATCTATGGTTAGTAGCTTTTGTGAAATGGGTCAGCCTAATGAAGCTGAGAATGTGGTTGAAGAGATGAGAAAAAATGGGGTTAAGCCTTCATTGTTTGAGTTTAGGTTTATTTTGTATGGATATGGAAAATTCGGATTTTTTGAAGATATGGAGAGAATGGTGAGTGAAACGGAGATCGAAGGATTTGCAGTGGATACAATTTGTTCAAATATGGTTCTTTCATCATATGGGGCTTTCAATTCACTTCCCAAGATGGTTCCTTGGCTGAAAAAAATGAAGGCTTTGCAAATTCCTTTCTCAGTGAGGACTTATAATTCTGTCTTGAATTCTTGCCCTATGATCATGTCACTGATAGAAGGCTCGGATAGTTTCCCGCTTTCACTCGCCGAGTTGGTTAAGGTTTTGGACGAGGATGAAGCATTGTTGGTAAAAGAATTGGTTGAAGCCTCTTCAGTCTTGGATGAGGCAATGGAATGGAGTGGTTTAGAGGCAAAATTGGACTTGCATGGTATGCATTTGGGTTCAGCTTACTTGATAATGTTACAGTGGATTGAGGAGATGAAAAGCAGGTTTAGAGTTGAAGAATGCCTGATTCCAGCACAAATTACAATTGTTTGTGGATCTGGAAAGCACAGTAGTGTTAGGGGAGAATCACCTGTGAAAACCCTGATCAGAAGAATGATGATTCAAATGAAAAGTCCAGTTAAAATTGATAGGAAGAACATTGGTTGTTTTACAGCCAAAGGAAAAGTTGTGAGGAATTGGTTAATCCCAATTGATGGAGGAGAATCATTCACTTAAGATTGGCCAAGAACAGGTTTCAGTTTGAAATATTTGATGGAATTGGAATTTGTAAATGCCTCAGCTGGAATTAATGATATCTTCAAGGTTTTTTTTTTTTTTTTGCTTGTTTTGATTTGTTTGATCTTTCTTGAGCTAGAATTCAATCTCTTAATGAGAATAGTAGCTTGGGTTATATTGGATCAAACAGAATTAAAAATATTACAGATTATAGGCCCCAATCAAATCATCAGATGAATAAATTCTCGATTACATACAAGAAACACCTAAGCGGAGATCGTTTTCTTTGTTTGTCGACATCCCATTTGCAGCATTTTAGACACAAAAAGATCTAGCAGAAGAGGCCACCGTGTTAAAGAAAGAACTAAATGAACTGCCAAAAAGGCCAGAGTCAAGCACATCTCTGGCCATGAGGCATGAGCTAAGTGCAAATAAGAGCATCCATAGTGCCAGAAAATATAAGCCTGCTCCTCCTTTTTTCAAGACTATTTAGATGATGTATTTTTAGCAAACTTCAAGCTATCCGCTAATGTTAAACCAGATATAATATCAATTATCAATGTAAATTCACCAACATTAAGTGCCTCATCAATTGCATAATGCAGAAAAAAGCATCATTAACTTAACTTAGTAATATCGAAGTCTCTATAAACAGCATAATCTATAAAGCTGTATAGAGGTGCCACACGGTCACCATAATTGTCAAACCCATCCAATTCGTTCTTAGCCTTGTTCCGAAGATCCTCTATCACCTCCATCGCCTTCTCAACGCCATACAAACTCGCATAACTTTTACCTTTCTTTTGATCCTTCTTGGTTTCCCCCTTTTCCATCAATTTTGCCCGCAAAACATCATTCACCATTCCATACAATACACCGACAGCTCTTCCATACCTCCTCAATCTTTCTATCTCATCATCTTCAGCACCAGCCAACAATCCCCCACACACTGCAGAGCACTCGCTCATTTCACCATATTTTTTCTCTTGAATAAAATCAACAGAATTTGGGCCACCCTTGAGGTCTAGGAACTGCCCAGCAGCCATACCAGCAGACCCCACAGTGCGGGCAATCTCAGCAATAACACGCAAGAGGCGAGCCTCAGGAACAAGTTCAGTAGGTGTGTGCGAGACAATATGGCGGAAGCCAAGTGGGAAGAGTGCATCACCAGCGAGGATTGCCATATCAACACCGTAGATTATATGGTTTGAGGATTGGCCTCTGCGTACTGGATCATCATCCATGCAGGGAAGGTCATCATGAATTAGTGAAGCGGCATGAACCTGTGAAAAGCAGAGAGAAATTCAGTTATAACTTGCAGCTATCTTCATGCAGTTTCTGCAAAGTTCATTAGAATGCTACACCATCTGGTTCCATTCATAAACTATTTAGTAGTTACAGGCAATGTAAAAGCCAACTGACATAATTCCGTGGCTCCTAAGTCAGTCTGAATCATAAAAAATGAACTAAAGAAAGATATTTTTCTTAATCTCTCTGTATACAAGTAAGATTCATACCTTAGTTTAGGCAATGATATTATGTAAATTCCATCCTAACAGTCTTCTAGAAAGTTACTTTTCCCAGGTCCAATTCAAACTTTAGCTGTGGTAAAAGAAAGTACAATCCTATTCCATTTTTTTATGAATTAAGGCAGGATTCACAATCAGTTAGGCATCATTATAAATCCCCAGTATAATTCTCAGATTCTTATGTTAACTTGAACATTTGTACTACTCAAAAACAACACTAAAAGCCTTAGGGAAATCTTACTTTCTTTTTCATTATAAACCCTAATTTATAGTTGCAAACAACAATCAAATCAACCTCGATTCTCTAAAAACTTAAAAAGCACTAAAAAAAAATAGCTAGGAATCTATATTCCATACGGTATCCACTACAGTTCCGGCGAGGGAAGATTCTAAACAACTTAACAAATCCGACCAAAGTTTTTTATTCTTTTTTTGAACCAATATTCCTTAGACAAATTCTTAGGCTGTCTTTACTAAAAGGCTAAATAGATCATATCAAAAGATAATTCCAAACTAAGACAGATGAAATTAGATAAAAGGAAAAATACAGGACTAACCATTTCAAGAGCACAAGCTGTAGGAAAAGCAGCGAGCCGGTTACCGCCAAAGAGTTCACAGGCAGCAACACACATAACAGGAGGGGCTCGCTTAGCACCCTTTGCAAGAACAGAGTACCTCATAGCTTCATAGATCTGCTCTGGGTACTTTACTGGAATTGCTTCTTCAAGCTTCTGGTTGATTTCTGTATTAAGGGTAGCCCAGTAAGTCTTTAAATCGAATCGGGTCAACTTCGATTGACTTGAAACTGATAAAGATGGTGAAGAAAGGCAGCGAATTGGGAAGTGAAAATTCTGGGGTTTCTTGGGAAGGTTGAGGCTTGGCCCTGATGTTATCACCATCGAAAAAGCCATCTTTTTTTTTTTTTAGGGGTTTTTTTTTGGTCTCTGAATATCTTTAAGTGGATTGATCGAGATTTTAGTGGTGGGAATTTGGACAATGCAAGGTGTATCTGAATTGGAAGAAAATGGAACTTGAACAGAGGGAAGCCACTGATAATGACATGCATAATAAAGGGGAAAAAAAAAAAAAAAAAAAGCAGATTTTTGGTGTGAAGAAAAAAAATTCCACAAATCAATTCTTGCCATGTCTGGATCTAATCCACAAATCAATTTTCATTTTTTTTTCAATTGGCTTAATGACAGATCGATAGCATTGGTAATGGTATAACCGTTCAGTTCCATGTTATCAGTAACTTGTTCCTGTATTTTATTTGCTGGCCAGCTAGAAATGAATTCCTTTTCCGAGGAACTTGCTGCTAGTTTGAGTGAGCTGATGGTCCAATTCACAAGTGCACTTGTTAATCTCACCAAGATCAACAACCTGCCCCGCCAGGTGATTCGAAAGTTCTTCGATATCTTTAGGCTTTAACCAGGGTCTTCATTTTATTCAACCAATTGATGATCGAAATCAGCTTCGACTCCACCCCAATAATAAGAGGGAGCGGTGCCACTACTTCACTGTTTTTTCAGGGAATCGAGATGAGGCAAAAGGGGGCTTTAATCGCATGCTCCGGTTCATCTGCTATGCGAGTGAAAGAGGTTTCATTGGGAGTTTAAAAAAAAAAAATCGAAACTTTTGAAACTGATCTTCCTAATGCTAAGAAATATACAAGATTAGTAATTCATTGAACTTTATCTCACGTGGGACCATGATTCAGTCTCTCTCAGTAGCATTTTCAGAAACTCTTCTTGCGCTGAGACTCCTTGTATATCACCACACCCTCTCAAATTCAGCCGTATTTGGTTTTTTGACTTTCCAGTCAGGTACCTCCTTAATATCGTTTGTCTTCAAAGAGGAAGGTCCCCTTCCTGGGCTTCCTGTGAGTGGAGTTGAAGAAAAGAAGGTCGGTGTTGCAAAAGGAGAGGCATAAGGAGTGTGCTGAATTGAGAAAGGGCTGGGAGACATTCGCCTCTGGATCGGACGACCACTCAAACAGCTCCTGCTGAAAAGGGATGTCGTTTCGGCTGCAGTGCAGTGCTTGATAGCATCATCAACATAAAGGACATCATCTATTCTTGCCATAATGTTGAAGGCCAAACTCTCCATCACCCTTGAGTAGCTTTCAAGAATTGATTGCCCAACATCCTGCAATTAAAAGATAATGAAACGGGAGCTATTTTCAGCGTTGCTTATAACAAGAATGATGCAAACAGCAAATGTAGCAACATTGTGGGAACCACTACTTAGTAGAGGAGATTCCCCTTTCACTTCAAAGAGAAATTACCAAAACAAGATAATTGCAATTTGTAAATTCACTCAATATTGGCCCCATTACCCCATTAAAAAGCTGTGGTCCCAAGGTCATGGATGGTACACTCTCGTAAAGATACAAGGAAGCAACATAAGTTGGTTCTATCCTTACTAACTAATCTAGGAGCTACAAATCACATTTATTAGGCCACATGGCTAGACAGACACATGATAGAATAATTCTCAGATGACAGTGGAAAATACAAACGATTCTCACTTCTGGGGTTTTTTCTTTTTTTCCCCCCAAAAAGAATGTGTAAATTACCTTATTATATTGTATTTTGTTCATATCCAATGCAGTCTGTGGAAGACCAGGAAAACGAAGCCTCAAGCTACGCAAGAGGGTCTCAGCTCTTTGGGCCAGAAAATTATTCTTTTCACAGTCAGCCACAAGGCCCTTGACCCTTCCTCCCCAAGAAGTGCGCCTACCTTTGATGTGATTCATGTGTTTCCTCTGATCTTTCTGCTTCCAAACATGTACTGCTGCCTCAATCCTGTTAGCAATTTCCAAAGTGTGATGTTCTGTTGACAGATCAAGGCAATCAAGGAGACATTCTGGCGAGAACTGATCAGCTGTTATGTAGCGGTAGATGATATCTCCCAGACAAGCTTTTCCATTCTGATGGCAAGGAAAATACGTTAACCCTTCAAGCAAAAGTAAGAAAAATTATCCTGAAAAACAACTGGTTGACAATAACTGTCAGAGAGTCAAATTTCAACCATTATTCGATGCTACATCAAAATGCAGCAATTATTTTGACATTCAATCGGAGAAACCTAATCATGTATGTCTATTCCCTTCCAAAGCTATTCTTAACTTTTCAATCCTACTTTGAGCACCTTCCTTAACTAACATGTTTCTCGGTGGAGATGCTGATTAAGAAATTATAAATTATAATATTGACAGATCATTGTTGTGTACCTAATATTAATATTCAAGAATTATTACTTGATGAACAGAAACCAATGCATGATAGCTGGATGTGGTTTTCAGCAAGACTGCACAAATGTCATTATTTGAGAAACACAGTCACATACCTTTGGTAAGGTCTCCAAGTAAGCAGTAGGTATCTCCATCTCTGCGAGCACGCTGCTATTAATCGCCATGGCTGCCTTCAGTATTTGGTTTGTGCTATCCCTGCATTGCTGCAAATTCTTCCTTGCATCCTCTGACAAACCGTTTGGTGGCACTTTTGGACACGGCAACCACCACTTCTCTTCCTGCCTAATCGAGGGCCTCCCTCCAGAAACAGATGATGAATAAGCAACACAGTCACTGCCATCACCCACAACTATCCCACGATCAACATACCAAAACTCCGTCTCACAAAACCCATCAAGCATGGTAATCAAAATTGCATCAAGCTTCTTAAGGGCTGGAAGGTTTATACACAAATCTGAGCGTGGCCTTGTCACCATGACTTCATATGTGCCTCCTCCAGGGAATTGTTGTATTGATGGTACAAGTTCAACAATTGAATCGCTCACACACAAGAGCCACTCCATTTCTCTCCTCCACATTGCCTTCTTCTGTGGTGCTAATGGCTCTAACCTCCATAGCTCACCAAAGACCGTTGCTGCCATATTAGAAAGTAAAATACCATTTAGCTTAAAGGAAGTTTACAGAATACACAAATATACATAGTGCACGAAATCATAAGCAAAATCACACTAACCAGAGAGATTCGTGATTGCATTCGAAATGGCAAGTGCAGTACACACTCCTTTCCCACCTCCAGACATGTCTTCTCCTAAAAGAAGCTTGGCAAATCTCTCCTTCAGCATCTCAACTCCTACACAACATGACAAACATCAGTTCAAATAAAAAAAAATCACGAAAAAACAGAAAACCCAACATAAAGAACAATAAAAACCAAGCATATAAGCTCGCTAAGCAATAAAATGCCAAAAATGGAACACTTAAAAAGCAAGAAAGTGCTTTTTTTTCCTCAAAGGTGTTCCATGCTATAAGAGAGAAAAATTGAAACAATAGACCAATCTTCCTTAGTTAAATGCTTAATTCTCCAAAAACTCCTAAAAAACTGTAAAACAAATATAAAAATAACCAAAAATAGGAAACTAAATGCTGTAAAAGTTGCAATTTTTCCTTCCATGCTTTGATTTTTTTTTTCTTTTTTACATTTATCATTTTAGCAATAATTAGGGACAAGAAATATCATAATTACATTTTTTTTCTACAAATAGAAACACGCAAAATCATTTTGCTTAGAAATATACTAACCATAAATCTCCTCACTGCCCATTTTCTATCAAAATTTTGGAAAATTTTATTCTATATGTAAAGCAAAATTACCAAAATAAACAAGGAAACTGGAAATACCGGACAAATCGGGGTCTCGTTTCTCAGTCTTCTCATCATCCCAAATCACGACATCCTTCCCTCCAATCACCGGCACCTGAAAACCGAAACCTCCAGCCGCCAGTAACATCGGAGACGACGTAATCGAAATCGAACAACCTTCTCCGTCAAAACGCCGACACGAAAAACAACTGGAACTCTCGGACTCGCTGACGTCAGCACTCAAACTGTAGCTACCGCACCGCTCGCTCTGCTGATCAGAGCCATCGTCTGAATATACACTTCCCATGACCTTTTATCACAAAATCCAACAGCTAAAAATGAAATTGATCCCCTTAGCCGCACATTTGCTAACAATGAGAAGAAATATGGCTCTCCCGTTGTAGCGGTGAAGTCAAATGATTGATTAGATATTTAGAATTAGAAGAAGAAAGAAGAAAACGAAGACGAGAAATAAAGTGAAAGAGCTAAGAAAATCTTTCGCATTCTCTCATAACAAGTTTTCCCCCTTTTTTCACCTCTCTCTCTCTCTCTCTAAGAGTACCGAAACTTTTTCTTTGGTTTCTCTCTCTGAAATTTGTTACTGTGTGTGCCAAAGCAAAAGAGATGGCGTTTGACAGTGCTTTGTCCTTCCGTAACAGGTGGCTTCGACGATTAGTACATTTAATTCACACATACACACATATATATATATATATTATAATTATCTTTAAAATATTTTTTTTATTAATAATTTATATTATATAAATTTTAAAATTTTTATAAATTTTTATTATTTTAATATTATTATTTTTTAAATTGTAATTATATCGTTTGTAATATTAGTAAGACTCACTTTGAGACCCCCACTCCACCCGATCTCATCTTTTTCCTGTTCCTCCACTGCCACCGTGGCATTTTCTATGAAGACGTAAGTAATTTTCTCTCCCGAAATGGCGTATATTTTGCTCATAGCTCCACTTACTAGAAATTATTGCATAATTGAATAAGATTAAAATATGTTATTTTTCAGTTTTTGATAATTATTTTGATTCATACCGATAAAAATATTTGATTTATGACACTTAAGTGTTATACGAAGATTTTTAATTTTTAAAAAAATTAATTAAATTTATCACATCGATTCTAAGTTTATTATTTAATATTTTGATATAATTTTATCAGTTTACTATCTTTTTATATAATTTTTTAATCATTTTTAATATAAACTAAAAAAATTACTTTATTAAATTTTTTTTTTCAGTTTTTTGATGACAAGGTAACCTTTCTCCCCCGCATGGCGCGAATTTTGCTTGCGTGGATGGGTGGTGTGGGGCCCAGTTGTTGATTTAGAGGGAATGGTTTGTGAAAGGGACCAAACGGCGGTTAATTTTGCCGGGTGTATGAAGGTTAGGAAGCGGACGTTTATACTTGCAATGACGTGAGCTCTCATTCGTAAGGATTTTTTAAGAAATTAATTCGACTTAAGTTTTTTTTTTTTTTTTTTCCTCGTACTCAGCGAGAGAAATGCAACTAACGTGGTTTTGGAAGTTTGGGGGAGGTGGTGGTTAAATGCAATCTCAACCGTTGACAACAGTGGGACCCTCGTATTATTCAACGGTCGCGATCTGAGGAATGGAAAGAATCTTTAGCGGCTAAAAGCCTGACATTGTGCGGAAGAGGAGTAAATCGATGTCGGATATGGTTTACGTCTACAACCGGTACTACGTGTTCGAATTTGCACACGAAATACATCAGCAGCTGATATCAGCCGAAATCATATATTCCAACACGTATTCCTTTATTACTTGTCTAATTTTGTAGCAGCAGATTTCCGTTGCGTTTTTTCCATATATATAGTTCAATATTTATTACTTTGGGTTCAAAATTTTTGACTGGCGGTCAAAACATCAGATCAGGTGGTTAAGATCGGAGCCGTCAATGTAGGACCCACGTGTTTGTATTTTGATTAAAGACGTAGCGGTGGAATTATATTGTCCCTAACTTTACGAAGGACCAAATTGATAGCTATAATTATAGAATAAAAAACACACACACACACATATTGATATAGCAATGAAGTTTCATACACGTGATTGAGAATCCAGGGTGAGGCATACCATACATCATAGGTCGGCTGGTCGGATACTACATGGATTTTTTTGGGTAAGTTTAATATTTTGAAAAATGGGAGAAAATTTAGATTTAATGTGAATATTTATGGATTTAATAATTAAATTTTAATAAATATATTTTTATTAATTAAATAATAATATAAATTGAATTTATTCAAATGGAGGATGAAATCATTTAATGTTTAGTCTTTAAGAAAATCTAATAATAAGTGAATAAAAATATAAACATTTATTACAGGACGCAAATCTTATTAATAAATTGATGGTTTTTACTTTTATTGTTTGAAATGGGGATTTGATTT
>JAQSVH010000008.1:715476-727262 GCA_029448705.1 Adansonia digitata | reverse complement strand
ATGTATGTATCTCTTAACGTACAATGGTGTTGGATAATTTTACAAAATTGAAAACATATTTTTCTTTAGAAACTACATATGGGCAACTGTCGGCTTGTTTCTTGCTGATAGAGAGATGACAATGATGAGCAACGGCCAGTAACTACAGTCATAATCAATGCTTTCTCCACTTCTTTACTTGCTTTCCTTTTGATAAACCCAATTACACAGTCCATGAAAGTGGAATCACAAGGCAAGGTTAAATGTTCATTGCTTGGAAGTCGGAACTCTTCTTCTGCCAATTTGAGCAACTCCATGACAATTTCGTTCTTTAGGTATTCCAAGGGAAGCACAAAGCGTTTCTCATCAGCGGTATACACCACAAAGGGACCCTTCTCCACCATTGATGATGTGTCCCACTGGTTCTCGAGAATGTGATTTTTTTTCTCTTAATTAGTGCCATTTTTTTTTTCATTTCCTTGCTAATTTGATAAGCTTCTTAGCACTGATCATCTTGTTGCTTTAGGACAAGAGAGTGTAAAGATCTAAGCGAACTGAAAGGCTTTTTGTTTTGCTGCAGATGAGAACAACAATTGGATGAATATATATACACTCACGACCCAATCAGTCCGTGATGCAACTCAATGTCGGGACTCAAGGGAAGCAAAATCATGTGGGTCGAAAATGCGGGCGATTATTTGGGAGGTGGCCAGTTGGGCATGTCTGGAGGGCGAAGTGGTCCAGTCACTTCTTTTTTTTTTTTTTTTCCCTTGCAGCATCAAATTTATTTGGATTTGGCAGAGCAGGGGCATGTGCAAGACCAGGCATCGTGGTACCCACATGTTCTTTGATATATTACCTAACAAGAGAAAAATTGTGGTTCTAGTATACTAAAAATCCTGGATTGATGGGTTTTTATAATTTCTGAAACAGGATTTGCCCCCAACAGATTACTGAGATTGAAGCATCATTATCAACAGGCTCTTATGCTTTTTAGATATCTCATATCGTAATCTACTTCACATTGATCTGTCTGGTAATGGCTCCAAGAGATCGCTAACAGTTACTGTCCTGGTCATCGTCATATTTTCTGCACTGAAGGTGTTGAATTGTAGGGTCTTGATCAATTCGTCCCTCTAAATAATTCAGCTGCTTTTATTGGATAATTCTTATAACTGGTTCGACAAAAAGGATCTACTTTCTGATGAGATGATATCTTTATGCAACTAAGCTTTTACACTTCTCTGTTTTTCACCCCTGCCAGGACAAATTGAGTCAAATAAAGTAACAAATCGAAATTTGTTTCATTGCCTTCTAACTTGTCGTCTTTTACGTTCATCAAAATGAGTAAGGAAGTTTCAGAATACTGTTTCTGTGGGAGTTCAATCCTCTCCTATTGAGAAAGAGAAAGGGCTAAGGAAGCACTTGTTGGATAATTATATTTTAATTATAATAACAGAGCATTCCAATTTTGAATCTTGTATCTATTTTTTTGGTAAAACTGTTTAGTAATAGTATTATTGACAAGATAAGTTAAGTCTCTTTTAGTGTAAAATTGTTGATGTAATATCGCAGATAAGAAGTAATTGCGCTGTTGAGGCTCAATACAAAGAAGCATGAGAAACAAAAATTCTAGTGTTTTGCATTGTATATTTTAATCTACGAAGGTGTGGATCAATTACAGGATGAGAAAAGAAAAAATTTTGCTTCAGAAGCTCCATATTGGCAACTGTTGACTCATTTGTTGCTGATAAAGATATGATGATGAGCAACGACCAGTGCCAACGGACAGGATCAATGCTTTCTCCACTTCTTCGCTCGGTTTGCATTTGATCAGATCAATTACATATTCCATGAAGGTTGTATCACGAGGCATGATGAGAAGCCGACTGCCTGGTGGTCCAAGCTCTTCTTCCGCCAAGTTGAATAGCTCTGTGACAATTTTGTTCTTTAGATATTCCAAAGGAAGCACAAAGCGCTTCTGATCCGCACTGTATACAACAAAGTGACCCTTCTCGACCATTGATGATGTGCTGCAACTGTTTGTTTCAGCATCATTAATTGCAGCCACTTTTTGCCATTTTCTTGCTAACCTGATATGCTTCTTAGAACTGATCATCTTGCTTTACTTAGTTAATTAGGAAAGACTCTGAGGTGAAATAAAAAAAAGAGAGAATTTTGAGGTCTTAGAACTTCGATTGCTAAATGCAGTTGTTTTGCTGGATACGAGGCAGTGAAATTGGGATGCATATATAATCGCAAGGCTAGAGAAGGTCCCTTTAATGAATTGGTAGAATAGAGGCGTTCATTGGAAACAAAGCCATGTATGGCAGATAGAGGGTTAATCTGCAAGGAGCCATGTCTGCTTTTATTGGACGATTAGCCCAACAAGGTGGAGAATATACGTGCATGCGGACACATTTTTATCTATCTGTCAAGTGGGTTAATAAAAAAGTGTTCCACTGTTGCAATTATATTGACTCATTATTGGTAGATCACAGATTTCAAGAGACATTTAGGATCCCCTTTAGATCTCAATTATATTGGATAATTAGCTTAACCTCTTTGTGTTTGCACTTTGCACTGATATTTTTGAGACAGACACATCTACAAATTTTAACTAGGAAAAGTCTTCCTGTGGAATGAGTTTCTGCTTTCAATGCAAAACATTCTTTTGTCGAAGAAAAGCTACAAACCAACATGTAGAATAATATTGCCCAAATTTTTACTAATTAATATATGACTTATGTATTAGACGCAAGCAATTAATTGCTGTTGGTTTTAAAGTCCTTGGTCAAACCTTGCTCTATGTTTTCACATCACCTGTTTGGACGAGTGAAAACTATGTAATTCTTGAACACTGCGCCACATGTCAAAGTTAAGTTGATCAGTAGGTAGTCCAAATTCCTCTTCAGACATGTTCAATAGCTGTAGAAGTATTTTATTGTTGAGATATGGCAAGGGGGATTGCTAAACAAAATGATCTTATTAGGGCTAATCATACTTCGTAACTCTGGCTACGCTGGGACTATGAATGAACTCAAGAAAAGAGGAAGAAATTTAAGCTCTTAGCTGAGACAAGATCAAAATAGGCCCATTTATGTGCACAAAGTTAAACAAAATCCATGGTATGTAGCTCTGTTTGACAGAATCTTTTCTGTGGCTTTCCAATGTTCTGATTTCCTTAGGAAAAAAAAACATGTGATCCATCATATCTGAATAGACGTTTCCATGTAGCAAATATACTTTTATAGGTTAACCCCGCCTTCTATTTAACTATGATTCTTTAGATACAAACTAAGATGTCAGTTTTTTTTCTAAAAACGAGATTTGGAGGGTTATGCACTTTTTTAATTCTCAGTAAGACAGAGTTTGAGCTTTATAATATACATGTACAGAGATCGTTAAGTATAATTAAATATATTACTACAAAGATTTCTTCTGGGAATAAACATGTTACAAGACGGAGGCAGAGTGGTCCACCCATTATAAATTCAGCAAATAGCATTGTTTGATAAACTATGTCCTCGTTAAGGCCAAAAGCTTCGGTCAAAACTAGTTAACCTAAGGTTTAGGACAACAAGATATTCTAAATTTTACTTCCAATGGCCATAATAATATATAGATAAAGAACCCACCAACTAATATTGTTCGTTACAAGGTTAGGACCTTGTGCATTTCTTCTGCTGGATTTATTGATGCAAAAACATTTTAGGTTGCTGTATCAGAATTTATTTATTTTATTTTTATTTTAACGAACTCTGAGAAAGAAGATTCAGATGGAATGAAGAAGAATGACGAGAAGAAAAAAAAAAAGGTTTGACCAACTGCTACTAAACTATTGACTTGAATTGTGACAAATTTTCTTGTTTAAACCTAGACCTGCATGGTTGTGATCAGAGTTTTTGTTGCGCTGAATATACCATCTTTTCGGAAGGAATAAGCACACTTGGTTTTTTTTTTTTGGGGAGCTTGATCATATCAGTTAAGTCCATTTGCATATGTAAAGGAGAATTCACCCAGGCAATATCACGATTCTGCCAAACCTATCAGGAAACAACTACTAAGTTTAAACATGGTGCCAAATTAAAGTGAGAAAATTATCAATCTTAAAGGGGCTGGGGCTTCCTTGTTCAGACATAGCTTGCAATGTATAACTTTTGACTTCTGCAAACGTAGTTTTTGTTGCTCTCTGATGCCAGAGTTCATGAGAATTTGAAAGGGAAATATCAAATGCCATATTGAAAAAAAATTGCTGTTTCATTGTAGTTTAAGCATTTTAGAATAAAAGTCATACACCTTCTATGTTAGACTATGGTAGCTTCGATCATTTGCATTTTTCAACTGTAATTTTTTTTAGTATCCACAAACAAGGGACTTTTGACCCGTCTGGAAAGAAGTGCAAAAGGAGTAATGACTTGGAGAAATGGACCTAAGCAGAGCTTTCTCCAGGTGTTTATCCAACCCTTGTTGGACAATGACGACTATGTATTCAAACAAGGCTGAATCGCAGGGCAGCGTTATAGGATCATGACTTGATAGACCAAACTCCTCCTCAGACAGCTTTAAGAGTTCAACAAATATATTATTGCTGAGATACGACAAGGGCACGACATGGCGCTTCTGATCTGTGGTGTAGATGACAAAATGACCTATTTCAGCCACCGACAATTCATCAGCACCGCCTGCATTGGATGTCCCCAATAAGGAAATATTTTTCCTCCCCGTGACAGTCATTTTCTACCACTCCTGGCTATTCTATTGAGTTTCTTGCTGCTGCTGCTGGTCATCCTGGCTGCACTCTTTACCTTATAAATATAAGTATGTCTTTTCTAAAGAACCCTGAAATGGTTTTGTGATTTCTTTTGATAGATGGAAGCAATCAATTTGGTACTTCACCTATATATGCACATACAAGATCGAGGATCGAAAAAGTCCTCGTAGTTTTCCTACTGTCGAGAATTTCTATGCAAAAGTACAGTTAGTTATTACCATTCTTCTAGGAGTCAAGATTATTTCATGCATTGCATTGATATAAACTAAAAAGACAAGAAGTTAGTTACAACTAAATACGTTCTCATATGTTGGTTAAAACCTATCTGTTGAAATTCTTATCAGGATTTTGTCCTCATATGTCCTTAGAGCAATCGATATGATTAATTAAGTTACTACTTATACTAATATTTTATATTAAATGCAATAATTAATAATTAATTTGATAAATTCTAATGTATTGGAAATAATAACTTACTGTGATAATGTCAGTTTTCTCTTCTTATTTTCATTAATCTTCTTTTCTCATTGCCCAAATAAGATAGAATTTAAGAATTTATTTGAAAACTATAATTTTCAGTAGCTTCACCTTTTTGCTTTTGATTTATTTACAATTTTGAATAGAATTCCTTTAAAATTTATATAAAATAGATAAAATTGTTAAGAGTTACTTTTGCATATTTATGCTTTTTCTAATATATCTTTATTAAAATAATTTTTTTAATTTCAAAAAAAATTAAAATTCATACATTGCCTTGGAAAACAGAAACCCTAACCAAGAATAATTAATGCAGAAACAAGTTGCTGGCTCGACTTGAACACCCTTCAAGCAAACCACCAGGTGATGAACAGTAACTGCGCCTAACATATGTTTCATTTGGATGATCGGCCGGACTCTCCCATTGTGCCATTCATGTTGTTTTGCCAGTGAACCCTTCTGACCGATCATCTAAACAAAGCAATAATCAATAAAAGTCTACTAATATTAGTTAAAACCAACAGGCCTTGAGGGATCTTCGCCTAATTTGTCTGGTAGTTTAATCCATTTGTTTTGTTTACCAAGTCAAGTGAAAACCAATTTTCTTTAATCAGTTGCGCTTTCTAGATATGACCAATTTACTTGGAATGAAGTGAAAAAAAAAAACCCAAAAATTAAATTCATAGATAAGGTTAACAACTTTTGCTTGATGAACAATGCAAACTGTTAACTGGTTATGTTGAAATCGTTTGAAAAGTTAAAACAAGAAAGAAATTCTTTGAAAATTTCTCCTTCGTACTTTTATTTGTTATCCCTATCACTTATTATATGATATGTTAGTTGGACTCTTCACTTTTCATGGAATATCTATATTCAAAACTTGTGTCCGACACATATTTAAATATAGGTATGGAGTACAATCTTCCAAAAAGAAAACCTTAGAAAAATCTAGTATACCGATATTTGAAAATGATCCAGAGTACAAGTAACAAAGATTATAATATGTAAAAAGTTCTGTTTCTTAAGAAAAATAATTGGTTTCCCTGCATCTCAATTGCCATAAACTGTAATCACAACGAACTGCATCTGGCTTAAATTGAATCAAATTGATTGATGGTGAAAATCAGCTGAGTATTTTTTTTTCTAGAATCTTGGGCACCCTCTTCATATACAAACAGCCGGATGTTGGCAGGCCTTCTGGTTAGGTTACAAGTTCACCTGCACGGTGTTATTGGTGGTGCAAAATTATTAAACGTTCTCAAATTAATTGTCATGGACTAAAATGGACCCTCCTGAGTCATGAATTCTGCTATCTTCCTCCATTGCCTGTCCATGTGCATAAATTATAGTTAGCTGAGATGGATCATATTAACTCCTAAAGATGTAGTAACTGATGCTAGCAAAATTTCATGTAAGGCTGCTGGAAGTCTGGGTATCATTTTAGAACAAAACTTGATAAAAGGAATTTAACTTTCTGGCATTGAAAGTGCTGAACAGAGACAGTCAATATAACTGAAAATGAAATATCTTTTGTTAATACACTATGATTCTTTGAATAATTTACGCCTAGATGGAGAAGTTGTTTTTGTATAGAATAATCATTTACAAGATTAAAAGCTAAATTTACTTAGAATCCACAAACAATTGACTGTTGATTTGCATGTCCTTGATTGAAATAAGTATCTGATGAGCAGTGATATGTAGTAATGAAATCGAGCACCGCTCTCTCCAAATCCTTGGCTAATCCTCGTTTCACAATGGAGACAATGTAATTCAGGACAACTAAATCGCATGGCAATGTTATAGGCCCATCACTTGGCAGTCCGAACTCCTCTTTGGACATCTTGAAGAGTTCATGAAAAACGCTGTTGCTGAGAAACCCCAAGGGAATCACGAAACGTCTCTTATCAATTGTATAGATACCAAAGCAGCCTTCATCAACTCCCGATGATGATTGATTAGAATGATTTGCAGAAGCCTTCAGTTTATTTGTCCTTGCAGAAGCAATTCTTTTCCTTCCAATGGCTGCTATCTTCTGCCACTTTCTTGTCATTCTGATACGCTTCTTTTGGGTAATCATCCTTGCTTCCTTACGAGTTGTGGACGTAATTGCTAGTAATAATGAAGGAAGTAAGTCCGTCTGATATTTATACAGGAGGAGCAAAAACTCCTTGCTATGGTGGACCTTGTATTGTGAATTTCAAAGCTGAAGCATCTAATTTCCTTGAATTGGAACCTATCTTTACAACTTTGCTAGAGATTCTTTCAATGCTAGTTAACAGTTAACACCAACTAGGGAATTCCAAGAGTGGAATTTGGAAGCTAATGAAATTTCTCATTTGCTATAGAATACCGTATGAGTACGGAATTCATGCCTTGATGCTGTAAATTGACAGGTTAGAAGAACAACTGAATCATATGTTTAACAAATTTAACCAAATCACATGGGTTTAACCAAAATTTGTCTTGCTGTGGATCCAAACCCTGCGGATAAAAATACGTCAAAACAAGAAACTTGTAAATGACAACAAGAAGTTGTGCTAGGCTTGGAACTTTACCTAAATGGCTTCCTTGAAGAAATTATGATAACTGACTGTCGGAGTCTATATAAGGTCAAAGACCATGTACTTTGTTGCCTTGGAAGGTTCAGTGTAAGCCTGTAATTAGTTACATTAAGATACTGAACAACAAAAGGACATGTGGAACCAACAGAACAAGGAGGAAAAAAAAAAAAAAAGAAAGAAAGAAAACATGCATTGAAAGGTTCTCTGCTTCTAATTCATTTGGTCACTCTCTATCTGAGTTGGTAACATTGTAGATATATTGTTACTCTATGTTGCTCCGACTCTTCATTTTTCTTGAAGTACCCGTGTCCGACACAATTTTGGACATAGTTTGGGGATATGATCCTCCAAATACATGAAAAAACTTTTTAAAAAATTAAACATATCCGTGTCCGACAGTCATACTCGAGTCCGAGTAACATAGCTATTACTTACTAAGCATGGTTGATAGACTGCAATGCTTCATGCATTATTTACCAATTTTCCTTCTTTGGCTAGTGCACTGCAACTCAGTTGCTTCTTTCTACTAAGTGATTGGGACAACATAAGATTACTAATTTTCATTCTTTACCAATTGCAATCACTAATGCTTGACAAATATTATCAAGGGATGTCCACTAAAAGTTTAATGCAGATTTGATGTTTACTGGATTGCTATGAAAATGTGAGATGTTGAAAGAGCTTTAATAGCTTACTCTCATATGTGTTTGCAGCTATTCATAAGATAGTAAATAGTAGGCAGTAATAAAGGGAGAAATTAACTCATTTTAGTTATCAAAAAGGTCTATTGCATTTCATGAAGTTAGCATTGTCAATGGAACATCTTTCGGACATATACTACAGTAGTTTAATAATCATTTACAAGTTTCTTTTCTTTCATTTTTGAGGTTTGCAGATTGAAGAATGTTTTTTATATGATTAATGCACTCAGACTCCGCAAACAAATGACCATTGGTCAGCATGTTGTTCATGGAAAAATGTACTGTAGGATGGGCAGCCATGGCCAGTAATTGAATTGAGCACTGCTCTCTCCAAATCTTTAGCTAATCCTCGTTGTACCAAGAAGACTATGTAACTCATGATGACAGAATCACACGGGAATGTTATAGGCCCATCGCTTGACAACCCAAACTCCTCCTCAGACATCTTGAACAGTTCCTGGAAAATACTGGTGTTGAGATATGCCAAGGGAATCACAAAACGCTTCTTATCCGTTGTGTAGACAACGAAATGGCCTTTATCCACGATTGATGATGATTTATTAGAATTACCTGCATCAGCCATCTTTCGGTTAGTACTCCTCAGTGAAGTAATTCTTTTCCTTCCAATGACAGCTATCTTCCTCCACTTCCTTGCCATTCTGATGAGCCTGTTTGTGCTTATCATGCTTGCTTTCTGACTAAGAAGAAAGATCAAGTTAGAACAAGAAGTTTGAAATGGGATTTCTATGGTGAACGAGGGAAGTCATTGTTGTGATCTTTATAGACTGAGTGAAAACGAAAACAACTTTATTTGTAACTTTCCTTCTGCTGTGAATCTCTAAGGAAAAAAAAAATGTATAATTATTTCTATCAGAATTGACGTAATCAACTAATAGGGCTTCAGCGAGCTCCTTGTAATTTCTTTGTCTTGTAGTTTAAAGACATAGCAGGTGTACAAGTACTGAAGGGTCATATTCATCTCTCACAACCACAAGAATTGTTAATTTGATATAAATGAAAGAAGATTCTAAACAAGGCCAGATCTACATTTAGATCAAGATTCCAGAACCCTTTTTTTACCAATGTTAGTTAAAACCAATTTAGTTTCGGCTATGCTGGTTTCTAGAAATGATCAATTTACTTGGAAACAAGTGAAGAAAACAGCTAAAAAAAAAAAAAAAGACAAAGTTAAGTCCAAGACAAGGTTAAGATCTTGTGGTTTCCCTGTGGAGTGATAAACTATGTAAACCCTTAACTAAACAAGAGGAACCTATGAGATTTAAAACAAGGAAGAATTTCTTTGAAAGTTTCTTTTCTTGTTACTTTGATTTACTGTGTCTCTATCACTTAGTTGGGGTCCTGGTGATAGATTATATGTTAGAAATTCTGTTCTTGAAATTAAAAAAAAAAAGGCTGGTGCCCCTGCATCTCACTTGCCATAAAAAATAATGACAACGAACTGCATCTCGCTTAAAATATCACCAAATTATGAATTTGAAAGATTAATATGGACAATTAACAAAGGAAGATATTCCATGCTAGCGGGAGGCTTAGATTGGAGCTCTGCGTCTGCACATGAAATAGAGTGGAAATTGGAACATTTCAATTATATTAGTTAGACCTCTCACTTTACTTTGCCAGACAATTAGAACAAAACAATAACGTAATCTTGATTAATTGATAATCAGATGAACATATTTTTTGTCTACCATCTTGGGGCACCCTCTTCCACCCTTTTCATATATCATAACAGCTGGTCTTCAGTAGGTTTTCTAATTAGGGTATAAGTACACAAGCAAAGTATTATTTTCGGTACTGCAAAGTTGATAGAACTGTCTCAAAGTAATAGAAATGGATAATAATGGACCTCAATATCGGCCATCCATGTGTATAACATTATCGTTAGGTAAGATAGTTATTGGAAATTTGATTTCTAAAGATTACAGTTACCGATGCTTGAAAAATATCATGTAAGGTTGTAGGATCTCTGGATATCATTGTAGAACAAAAGTTGGTTTTTCAATTGCATCATAGAGAAAAACGGAAGTTAACTTCCTGCTGTGTTGCAAGAACTGCATGTTCATCAAGGAGACAGCCAATAACAGATTTTAGTTTTCAATGATGTCTATTTGCATTTTACAAAGTTACTAGGCTTTTACAAGGAAACATCTTTTGGTAATACAGTATTGATGGTTCGAATAATTTATACCTAGAAAGAGATGGTGTTGTCTCTATCATATAGCAGAATTATTTGCAAGTTTCAAAACCTATTCACTCAGAATCCGCAAACAAGTGACTGTTGATCTGCATGTTCTTGATTGGCATAATTATCTGATGAACAACGATAGGTAGTAATGGAATCGAGCACTGTTCTTTCCAAATCCTTGGCTAATCCTCTTTTCACAATGGAGACAACGTAACTCATCATAACTGAATCACATGGCAATATTATAGGCCCATCGCTGGGCAGTCCAAACTCCTCTTCAGACATCTTAAAGAGTTGGAAGATGCTTTTGCTGAGAAACGCCAAGGGTATCACGAAACGTCTCTTATTCATTGTATAGCTAACAAAGCAGCCTTTATCAACAAACAATGATTTATTGGAATGAGTTGCTGCAGCCATATTTTTATTAGTCCGTGCTGAAGCAATTCTTTCCTTTCCAATGGCTGTTATATTCTGCCACTTTCTTGCCATTCTGATGAGTTTCTTTGTGGGAATCATGGTTGCTTACCCTATGTGTTGTGGATGAAAATCTTAGATTAAGTAAATATAAGTTTATCGGCATGTGATTGCTAATAATACTGAGGCGAAGGAAGTTAGTCTGCTATTTATACAGAAGGAATGAGAACGACTTGCTATGATGGCCTTACTTGGATTGTGAATTTCAACGCTGAAGCATGTAATTACCTGTATTGGAATCTATGTTTGCAGCTTTGCATAAGCCTCTTTCGAGCTTAGTTAGGACCACTTGGGTATGACACCCCAATCCCACATTAAGAATCTTTGAGGATCTACAATGATATATATGTTGAAACTTAAGCTTATACTTGCGATGCGCTTTTTGGGGCACGTGAGGATGACTGTTCTAAAGCGGACAATACCTCGCAGGTTGGGTGCGGGTCTTCACAAATGGTATCAGAGCGCAATCACCAGTCGGCGGGAGCTAAGTGCTACACGGTGGGAGCCACCTCTAGAATCCCAATATCTGGTGTGATCCTAATTTTGTCTGCTCCGTATTAATTCTATCTGTTCCGTATTGGACTTGACGAGAGCTTCAAGTTTTAAAATGG
>JAQSVH010000008.1:687318-711074 GCA_029448705.1 Adansonia digitata | reverse complement strand
TGTCTGAACATAAGACTAACAAATTACAAGGGAAAAGAGAAGGGCTAATGAAGGACTTGTTAGAGAATTATCTTTCTATTATATTAATAAAGGATTCCAGTTTTGAATGATACTTATATATATATATATATTGGTAAAACTGTAAGTAATATATATATATATATTGACATGATAAGTTAGTCTTTTTTAGTATGAATTGTTAACGTAATAATGTAGATAAGAAGTAATTGCCCTCTCAGGGCTCAAAACAACTAAGCATGAGAAACAAAAAACTCTGATGTTTTGCATTATGTACTTTAATCTATAAAGGTGTGGATCAATTACAAGATGAGAAAAGAAAAAACTTTCGCTTTAGAAGCTCCATATTGGCAACTGTTGCCTCATTTCTTGCTGATAAAGATACGATGATGAGCAACGACCAGTGCCTACGGACAGGATCAATGCTTTCTCCACTTCTTTACTCGGTTTCCTTCTGCTCAAAGCAATTACATACTCCATAAAGGTTGCATCACAAGGCATGATGAGAAGCCCATTGCCTGGTAGTCCAAACTCTTCTTCCGCCAAGTTGAGTAGCTCCATGACAATTTTGTTCTTTAGATATTCCAAAGGAAGCACAAAGCGCTTGTGATCCACACTATATACAACAAAATGACCCTTCTCGACCACTGATGATGTGCTGCAACTGTTTATTTCAACATCCCTGGTGCTTCTTCGTAATGTAATTCTTTTTCTCCTAATTGCAGCCATTTTTTGCCATTTTCTTGCTAACTTGATAAGCTTCTTAGCACTGATCATCTTGCTTTACTTAGTTTAGTAGGAAGGACTTTGAGATGAAATAAAAAAGAGGTAGTTTATAGGTCTTAGAACTATGATTGCTAAATGCAGTTGTTGTACTGGATAAGCGGCAATGGAATTGGGATGAATATATATAATCACAAGCCTAGAGACGGTCCCTTTAATGAGTTGTAGAATACAGGTATTCCTTGGAAACAAGGCCATGTGATGGCAGATATGAGCGTTAATCTGCAAGTGTGTCTGTCTGCTTTTATTGGATGATTAGCCCAACAATGTGGAGCATAGATGTGAATGCGGACACATCTTCATCTGTTTGCAAGTGGTTTAACAACAATATGGACCAGTGTTGCAATTATATTGACTCATGATTGGTTCATCATGGATTTCAACAGACATTTGGAATCTTCTTTGGATAAGATTTATTACTCTAAATAGTATTAAGAAACCTTCACTCAAGCAAATTGCCACCTGTCTCTTGTCTCTTTTAAGTCCAATCAGTTTCATGACCTTCCTGTCACTTATCCATGCTGACAAGCTCTTTCATGTAGTTCTCAATGAAGATTTGAGGGATGCAAAACCATGTGACCCTAGGGGAGAGAATACCTGATGGGTTTATCGTCTTGTTGGTTTCACTTCGCTATCTGCACATGGAGTTTGAATCTAAAGAGGCAACAGTTTTTTTTTGTGTTACTAAGTGGTCTGGTTGTCTTATGTGACATAAGCCCTGATCCACATGATGAAGAGATTATTTCTGGTATATGGAATATATAAGATGACTGCAAGAGTGAAGATTTGTTGCCATTTATCAGTGATTGTGACCATCTTGGTCTCGGCGGTGTTACAAATTAAATCTGTCAGGCCATGACCATCTAACAATCTAGCCTTAATTGAGTAATTTTTAACATCCTGACTGAAGGTTAAAGCTCAAAGTGCAACTTCTTCATTCTCCATGACCTTTTCAAAATATGCATAAAAAAGAATAGATCCGATGCTAAGAAGATGGCAAATTTGTCTTACAGAAAAAATGTAATGACCAACTAAGTTGTTGATCTATAGTGTTCCTGTTTGCATAATTGTTTCATATCAACCCTCTTGGAGCTTGATGTATGTTATAAAGGATAGCTCCGAGTATATTTAACTTGAAGATAAATGGCCTTGGTGGTCTCATTTAAATTTAGTTAGAAGAAATATAGTAGTGAATTTGTTAGATGTTGTACCTCATTTTTTGTAAAAACAACAATATTTATGAAAGATTTTCAAAGATTAACCACTATGGTGAGAATTAATTCTTTTTCCTTGGAAAAGTAGTGAAAAATAGTGTATCATTACAAAATTTGACTATAATTTGCTCTAGAAACTACAAATCAATGATGGTTGATTTCTTGATTCTTGGTGTAGGTATGAAGATGATGAGATCCACTGGCTATGGATGTGAGCAATGCTTTCTCCGCATCTTCAGTCAGGCGTTGTTTGATCAAAGAAATTACGTACTGCAAAAGGACTGCATCATAAGGCAATGTTAGAGGTCCATTGCTTGGTATTCCAAACTCTTCTTCTGCTAGTTTAAATAACTCTCTGACAATTTCCTTATTAAGAAACTCTAAAGGAAGCATGAAGAGTTTATGATCGGCATTATACGCCACAAAATGACCTTTTTCAATTATTGATGACGTACAACAATCATTTTCTTCCAAATCTAGAGACATCCTAGGCAACGTCATCTTCTTTTGCTTGACGGAAGCATGCTTTTGCCATTTCCTTGCCAATGTGATGAGCTTCTTACCGCTGATCATCTTGCTACTCTCTTTAATGAATTGAAATTAAGATAGAACTTAGAAGGAGAAGGCGTTTAGATGTTCCTAGAATACATGCCAGCTCTGCTGCACTTGAGAGCAACAAAAATATGATATATATATATACACTTTCATATAGATATATATATATATATATATCAAGATAGACAGAGACAATCCCTTTAATGAAGTCACATAATTCAGGGGTTCACGAGAAAAAATGCCATGCATTTGAAGATGTAAGGTGGAGAGGTACTATTTGGGAGATGGGGATGTTTACTTTTACCAGACAGCAGCATAAAATATTGGGGCATGTATTGAACTAATCACCATCTTATCTTACAGCCAACAATCTTTATAAACCATAGAAGCTAAGGAAAATTGATAAATAAACAAGAATGAGATAGTTGGAAAAAGTAGGCAAGTATGGACATCCATATTCTGTACTTCTTTGGTAGAAGAACAACGGCTACGGGACCCTGGTGGGGTACATGTCCCTGTTGAGATTGGTTCGCAAGAGAAAGGACACCTGCAGCTCATTCTTTATACCTAGGGAATAAAGCTTCTCCCCAATTACATTTTAATATGTATTTTCTACTTGCTGAATAATTATATCTGTAGAAAACACCTATGTTGCTTCAACTCTTCATTTTTCTTGAACAACCCATGTCCAACACTTGTGGCTGACGCATATCCGGTTATGAATATATAGATATGATCCTCCAAAGACATTGCAAATATGTGGAAACCTAGGAAAAAATTGAACATACAGTGTTGGACGCCTTGCCCCAAACCGAATCTGGATGGTCAACTCTGTCTTATTTGATTGGATAATCCCAAAATACATTCATATATTTCATCTTCTGCCAAGTAATCTAGATTTTGAAGCATATCCTTTTTCTATACAATTTAACTATAGCCTTCTCTTTGACCTTGAAGTTTTATATATATTATTCAGATGTTAACCTTTACCTATTATGACAAAAGCTTCCTTTTTGGGGATCTGTACAACCAATCTACAAGCATTTTAGTACTTATAAGTAAGTGAACCGAAGGAAATGAAGAACAAAGGTGAACCTCTTTCTTTATGGCCCATATCATAGAAAAAATTGTTACTAATTTATCATATAAGAGCAATGTATAATTAGAAACTGACTCTGTATAATAAATCAGGTCAGATCTATAACATGCAAATAATTTATTATAGATTTTATCGTGAAAAAGCAGTGTATAGATTCATTTAAGATGATAGAGGTGACTAAACCAAGTGTTATGAAGAAAAAAATCAGGTCAATGCCCAACTTTTTTTTGCTGACTTTTGAGTGAAAATTCTTCCACAAAATTCAAGATAACGAATCATATATAGGATAATAAAAAAGTTCCTCATTCATATTCACAGTAGAAAATAAAGTAATCAGATTACAGGTGTCAAAATTGTGACTTGCGCACACTTAAGTCCAGAAGAATGCAAGTCATCCTGATTCATTCAATAGCCACAAATAAGCGCTTGTTGGTGGTTCTGTCCTTGAGAAATTGCTGAGTAGTAACATGTTGGCAGGGTGGTGAGCAATGCTTTCTCTAGATCTTTAGCCACACTTCCTTGAATGAAGAGCATGATATACTCCAAGAAAGTGCTATCGCAAGGCAAAGTGATTGGTCCTTCAGCCGGAATTCCAAACTCTTCCTCGGACATTTTCAGGAGCTCCCTGAAGAGATTTGTCTTGAGATATTTCAAGGGAATCACAAACCGCTTCTTATCGGTGGTGTAAACAGCAAAATGGCCTTTCTCGGTGGTGGCTACTGGATCTGCATTCAAACTCATTTTTGGAAATGAAATTCTCCTACGCTTGACTGCAGCCATTTTCTGCCACTTGCTAGCCAATTCTATGAGTCTTTTTGCTTTGATCATTTTGTTTTGAATTAAGGACTTCTAAGAAAACAGAACAAAGAGATCTAATGCTGAAATTTTAGGATCTTTTTCACTGTTGTGCTTAAGGCCACAAGAGTCGGTTTATTTTATAAAGCCACTAGGATAAACAGCATTTGAAGCTTCTGCTTTGTTGTGAAGTTGTTAGGATGCAAAGCCATGTGAAAATTGAAGCAAAGGGGTGGTTATACTTGCTTTTATGCTTGTTATCTGCAAGCATGAAGCAACAAAAAAAATTAAATGGTAGGTCATTGTAACTTGTTTGTTATGCATTTCATTTATTTCCATATGGAAACACCATTTATTATGGTTTTCTGCAAGATATCATCACCTTGACCCCATAATGCCAAGAATTTGTCTCATTGACTTTGCCTCCAAATCATTATAAATTCTGGTGGCTTCCAAGTTCCAACAGAATCCTTTCTTTTCCTGGAAAACATGCCAAACATGCCAGATTAGGTGCATGGTTCATATTAAATAGAATAGTTTTAGAAAGTACATATGTGTTTGCACTTTGCACTAATATTTTTGAGACAGTTATGATGAGACACATTTACTCATTTTAACTGGGAAAATTATTCTTGTAGAATGAGTTTCTGCATTCGGTGCAAAACAGTTTTTTCGAAAGAAAAGCCTAAATTTTTACGGATTCAGATATGACTTGTGCATTAAATACAACCAACTACTTGCTGGTATGTATATCCCTTGTCAAAAGAAGTAGATGATCATCAATTGGTTTTAATGTCCTCGATCAAACCTGTGTCCATTACATATAAGGACATGAATATGAGGATATGACCCTCTAAGGACCTTCTGAATAACTGGAAAAACTTAAAAAAAATTCAATACAACAGTGCCGGACACATATCTGTATTTGACACTCACACCGGATAAAGGTTGATCATGCTTCATTACTCGGGCTATGGAGGGACTATGATGAACAATCAGAAGAAGAGAGGACGAGACCTAAGCTCTTAGTTGAGAGAAGGTGGTGATGCAATCAAAATAGAGCCCTTTTATGAGCACAAAGTTTTAATAAAATCCTTGGTATTTAGCTTTCTTCCGCAGAATCCTTTCTTTGGCTTTCATATTATCTGATTTCCTGAGGAAAAAAAAAAACATGTGATTTCCATTATAGTTGATTCAATGTTTTCGGCAGCAGATATATTTTTTCAGGTTAACTCACCAACTTCTATTTAACTAACTGTGATTCATCAGGTAAAAACTAGGACTGATGTTGTTTATTTCTAGAAAAGACATTTGGAGGTTAATGCACTTGTTGATTCTCAATATGACAGAGTTTGAGCTTTGTAGTATACATGTTCATATATCATAAGTATTATTAAATTTATATCACAACAAAGATTTTGTCTGTGAATAAACATGTACAAGACATTGGCAGAGTGGTCCGCCCATCTATGTTACTGGGTTTCGGATGTAACTTCTGGACATATGTATGTTTACAACATGAATATGTTCATTTTTTTTTTCCAAGATCTCCATATATTTGGAAGAGTTGGATGATCATACATTCATATCTCTATACCCATGTCTAAATATGCGTCGGACTCGGATGTCGAACACAGATACTTCAAAAAAAAATGGACAGTCCAAGCAATATAGCCACCCATTATAAATTTAGCAAATGACATTGTCTGATAAACTATGTCCTTGGTGAGGCCAAAATATTAGGTCAAAACTAGTTAACCAAGAGTGTAGGACAACAACAACATATTCTAAATTTTACTTCCAATGGCTAAAATTAAAAACAAGAGCCCACCAACTGATATTGTTCATTACAAGGTGACGATCTTGCTTGTGCTTTTCTTCTGCTGGATTTATTAATGCAAAAACGTTGTAGGTGGTTATATTAGAATAATTTTTTTGACGAACTCTGAGAAAGAAGATTCAGATAGAATATATTGAGAAGAAAAAAGAAAGGTTTGACCAGGTGGCTATGAAATATTGCAACTAAACTATTGAACTGAATTATGACAATTTTTCTTGTTTAAACCTTGACATGCGTTGTTGCGATCAGATTTTTCGGAGCTTGATCATGTTACTAAATCCATTTGGATATGTACAGGACAATTCACACAGGCAACATCACTATGCTGCCAAACTCATCAGGAAACAATTATAGTGCTTAACAATGGTCCCAAATTAAAATTGAGAGAAATACATTGGTTTGTAAAGATGCTAGGCTGCCTTGTTCAGGCGTGCAATGTATAACTTTTGACTTTTGCTGCAAACATATTTTTTCTCGATTTTTGATGCCGGAGTTAATGAGAAGTTGAAGGGGAAATATCAAATACCATTTTGTAAATATTGCTTTTTCATTGCATTATAGTTTTTTAACATTGTAGATTACACCTACATTACACTATGGTAGTTTCAATTATTTACATTATTCAACTGTAATTTGTTCAGTATCCACAAACAAGTGACTTTTGGCCCATCTGTCCTTGATGAAAAGAAGTGCAAAGCGAGTAGTGACTTGGAGAAATGGAACTAAGCAAAGCTTTCTCCAGATATTTATCCATCTCTTGTTGGATGATGAAGACTATGTATTCAAACACGGCTGAATCACAAGGCATCATTATCGAATCATGACTTGATCGACCAAACTCCTCTCCGGACAGCTTTAAGAGTTCGACAAATATGTTATTGCTGAGATAGGATAAGGGCATGACATGGCACTTCAAATCTGTTGTGTAGATGACGAAATGACCTTTCTCAGCCACCAATGATTCATCGATGCTACCTGGTAAAGAAATTCTTTTCCTCCCCATGACAGCCATTTTCAGCCATTTCCTTGTTATTATGTTTAAGTTTCTTGCTGCTGCTGCTGCTGAGCATTCTGGCTGAACTCTCTATCTTGTAAATGTAAGTATGTCTTTGCTTAAGAACTTCAAAATGGTGGTTCTAATTTATTTTGATGGATGGAAGCAATCAATTTGTTACTTCACCTATATATACATATACAAGATTAAGGATCGAAAAATTCCTTTACTTGAAGTTTTTCCTGGTGTCGGGGTTTCCTATGCAAAAGTACAGTTAGTTACTACTAATTTCTAGGAGTCAACAAAATTCCATGCATTGCATTGCATTGATATAAACTAAAGATACAGAAGAGGTTGGTTCTACCTTCAATGCTACAGCTAAATATGTTCTCATATCTAAATGAAGCAATAATGTTAGTTAAAACCAGAAGGCTTTGAATTGAAGAAGCTCCTCCTAATTTGTCTTGTAGTTTAAAAACATACGCAGTTGGTGTTTTTAGGACATTTATTTTGTTAACCAGGGTTGGTGAAAAGCAATATACTGTTCAATTGTTCTGCTTTCTCGATATTATCAATTTACTTTGAAATGGAGTGAACAACCAAAAATTAAAGTCATAGACAAGGTTAACAACTTTTGCTTTATTTATTTATTTATTTTTTGTGGAGTGATGATCAATGCAAACCGTTTACTAGTTACCGTTTGAAAAGTTAAAACAAGAAATTCTTTGAAAAGTTCTCTTCTTTGTACTTTGATTTTTGCTCTGTCCCTGCCACTTAGTCAGGAATAGTACAATATATGTTACTTCGGCTCTTCATTTTTCATGAAGTATCTTTATCCGGCATTCATATTCAACACACACAAATTTGGATGTAAGTCTAGGGTACAATCTTTTAGAAAAAAATATAGTATACTCATATCAGACATATACTCAGTACATGAAACTCATCCAGAATATAAGTAACATAGATTATAATATGTAAGAAATTCTGTTTCTTAGAAAAATGGCTGGTTCCCACGCATCTCGTTTGCCATTGAGTATAATCACAACCAACTGTATCTGGCTTAAATAGAATCAAATTGATTGACGGTGAGAATCAGTTGAGTATATGTATATGTGTGTGTGTATATATATATATATATATATATATATATTGTCCAGAATCTTGGGCATCATCTTCTCATATCAAAACAGCTGGTCTTTGGAGGCCTTCTGGTTAAGACACAAGTTCAATTGCAGGGTGTTACTAGTGGTGCAAAATTATTTTAACTCTCTCAAATTAATTGTGATGGACCAAAATGGACCCTCCTCAGTCATGAATTCTGCTATCCATCTTATTATTAGCTGAGATAAGATCATATTAATTTCTAAAGATTACAGGTACTGATGCTTAAAAAATATAATGTAAGGCTGCTGGAGGTCTGGGTATCATTTTAGAACAAAACTTGATATTTTCAGTGCATCTTAAAAGCAAAAGGAAGTTAACTTCCTGATATTGAAACAGCTGAGCAGAGACAGGAAATAAACTGAAAATCAAACATCGATTACTCAGAATCATTTTACAATGATACGTCATTTGTTAATACACTATGAAACAATGAATAATTTACACCTAGAAAGAGAAGGATGTTTTTGTCTATAGCAGAATCATTTACAAGATTCAAAACCAATTTACTCAGAATCCACAAACAATTGACTGTTGATTTGCATGTCCGCCATTGAAATGAGTATCTGATGATGAGCAGCGATAGGTAGTAATGGAATTGAGCACCGCTCTATCCAAATCCTTGGCTAATCCTCGTTTCACAGGGGAGACAATATAATTCATGATAACTGAATCACATGGCAATGTTATAGGCCCGTCACTTGGCAATCCAAACTCCTCTTCAGAATTCCTGAACAGTTCACGAACAATGCTGTTGCCGAAAAACACCAAGGGAATCATGAGGCGTCTCTTATCCATTGTGTATATAGCAAAGCAGCCTTTATCAATTACTGATGATTTGTTAGAATGATTTGCAGCACTCATCTTTTTATTAGTCCTTGCTAAAGCAATTCTTTTCCTTCCAATGGCTGCAATCTTCTGCCACTTTCTTGTCATTACGATAATCTTCTTTGAGGTAATCATGCTTGCTTCCTTACGTGCTCCAGATGAAATCTTAGAAAAATGAAAACGAAAAAGTTGATTTGTATGTGATTGCTAGTATTAATGACGGAAGGAAATTAGTCTGCTATTTATATAGGAGGAACAAAGACTCGTTGCTATGCTGGACCTCACTTGTGAATTTCAAAGCCGAAGCATGTAACTTGTTGTATTGGAATCTATGTTTACAACTTTACTAGAGATTCTTTTGATGCTCGTTAGGGAATTCCAAGAGTGAAATTTGGAAGATAATGAAATTTCTCATGTGCTACAGAATAGTTTATGAGTACGGAATTCATGCATTTATGCTATAAATTTACAAATAAGAAGAAAAACCAAATCATATGTTATAACAAATTTAATGAAATCACGTAGTTTACTAAACTTTTATCTTCTTTATGAATCCAAATCCTCCGGATAAAACTATGTTAACAAGAAACTTGCAGCAGATGACTACAAGTTGTGCTAGATTTGGAACTTTACCTAAATGGCATCCTTGAAGAAACTAGGATCACTAACTGACTGTTGGAGTCAATATAGGGTCGAAGACCATGTGATTTGTTGTGGTGGAATATTCAATGTAAGACTGTAATTAGTTAAATTAAGATACTGAATAACAAAAGGACACGTGGAATCAACAGTACAAGAAAAAAAATGCACTGAAAGGTTGTCTGCTTCTACCTGATTTGCTCAATCCCTATCAAAAGTGCATAACCCTCCAAATTTCCTTTCTAGAAATAACCAAAATCGGTCTTAGTTTGTATCTTGAAGAATCATGGTTAGTTAAAATAGAAGTTGGAGTTAACCTACAGAAATATATCTGCTACTGAAAACATCTATTCAACTATAACAGATCACGTGTTTTTTCCTCAAGAAATCAAAACATATGAAAGCTACAGAAAGGATTCTGTTAAACAAAGCTACATACCTAGGATTCTGTTAAATTTTGTGCTCATAAAAGGGTATAGTTTGATTGCATCACCGCCTTCTCTCAGCTAAGAGTTTAAATGTCTCCCTCTCATTTGAGCTTATTCATATTCCATGCATAGCCAGAGTAACGAAGATTGATCAGCCTAATAAGATCATTAAAGTAGCAAAGAATTAGCAGAAGGTGTCTGCAACAGGTAACAAAAAATTACCCCATCCAGCAAAAATAAAGGTATTAGTGCTGCAGATAGTTTCAGTTCATCCCATCTACAACACAGAAATGAAGCGTGTGGCAATTCTCTTGCCATATCTCAACAATAAAATTCTTCTACAGCTATTAAAGATGTCTGAAGAGGAATCTGAACTCCCTACTAATCAGCTGAATTTTGCCATGTGATGCAGCACTCAAGAATTACATAGTTTCACTCTTCCAACCAGGTGATGTGAAAACATAAAACAAGGTTTGATCGAGGACATTAAAACCAATTGCTGCTCGTCTACTTCTTTTGGAAGGGATTTGCATCCCAGCAATTAGTTGCTTGTATTTAATATATAAATCATATATGAATCCGTAAAAATTTTGGCTTTTCTTCGACAAAAAAATCTTTTGTATTGAATGCAGGAACTCATTCTACAGGAAGAATTTTCCTAATAAAAATGAGTAAATGCGTATCATCATAACTGTCTCAAAAATATCATTGCAAAGTGCAAAAAAAAAAAAGAGGTTAAGCTTTATGTACCTCCTAAAACAATATTATCCTATTTAATATGCAATAAGCACCTAACCTGGCTAATTCCAAAAGCCCCCAACAGAAATTGTAACAATTTCAAATGAGTTGTTTGGCATGTGTTCCAGGGAAAAAAGGATTCTGTTGGAACTTGGAAGCTACCAGAATTTGTAACTATTCGGGGAAAATGTCAGTGAGACAATTACAAATTATTGGCATTATGGGGTGAAGGTGATGATATCTTGTAGAAAGCCATAATAAATGGTGTTTCCATATGGAAATAAATAAAATGCATAACGAACAAGTTACAATGACCTACCATTTAATTATTTTGTTGCTTCATGCTTGTAGATAACAAGCATACAAGCAAGTATAACCACCCCTTCGCTTTAATGTTCACATGGCTTTGCATCCTACCAGCTTCACAACAAAGCAGAAACTTCAAATGCTGTTTATCCTAGTGGCTCTATATAATAAATTAACTCCTGCAGCCTTGAGCACTACAGCAAAAAATATCATTCCTAGAAATTTCAGCATTAGATCTCTTTGTTCTGGTTTCTTAAGAGTCCTCGGTCAATGAAAATGATCAAAGCAAAAAGACTCATTGAATTGGCAAGGAAGTGGCAGAAAATGGCTGCAATCAAGCGTAGGAGAATCTCGTTTCCAAAACATAACTTGAATGCAGATCCAATAGCCACCGCCGGGAAAGGCCATTTTGCTGTTTACACCACTGATAAGAAGCGATTTGTGATTCCCTTGAAATATCTCAACACAAATCTCTTCAGGAAGCTACTGAAAATATCTGAAGAAGAGTTCGAAATTCCAGCTGATGGACCGATCACTTTGCCTTTCGATGGTACTTTCTTGGAGTATGTCATACCTTTCATTGAAGGATGTGTTCCTGAAGATCTAGAGAAGGCGTTGCTCACCACCCTGACAACATGTCACCACTCAGCAATTTCTCAAGGACTGTGCCACCAACAATTGCTTATTTGTGGCTATTGAACAAATGTTGATGACTTGGATTCTTCTAGACTTGGTGTGTGCAAGTCAGTTTTGACACTTGTAATCTGAAAACTTTATTTTCTACTGTAATATGAATGAGGATTATTTTTGTTATCCTATGATTCCTTATCTTGAATTTTATGGAAGAATTTCCACTCAAAAGTAGCCAAAAGAGATAGACATTGACCAGATTTTTTTTTTAACTAACAGTTACTTTAGTCATCTCTATCATCATATGAATATATACACTGCTCCTCTATGATAAAATCTATGATAAATTTTTTGCATATTACAAATATTACCTGATTTATAACTCTATGATAAATTATACACAGTCAGTTTCTATTTACACACTGCTCTTCTATGATAAATTTGTTACAAGTTTTCCCGCAATAAAAAGTTCTTCCTTTCCTTCAGTTCCCAAACTGATAAGTACTAAAATGCTTGTAGATTGGTTATACAGATCCCCCAAAAGGGAAGCTTTTGTCTTAGTAGGAAAAGGTTAACATCTAAATAATATATATAAACTTCAATGTCAAAGAGAAGGCTATAGTTAAATTATATAGAGAAAGGATATGCTTCAAAATCTAGATTACATGACAGAAAATGAAACAAATGAATGTATTTTGAGATTATCTAATCAGACAAGACAGAGTTGACCATCCAGTTTCAGTCTGGGGGAAGGCATTAATCATGGAATACATATAATCTTTTCAATTTCATGGGGTAAGGCTAAAGATTTAGAGAAAGCTTTGCTTGTTCCAACTGCTCATCTCATTTCCACGAAAAAGTGAATAAGCAGCAATCCCTTGTTTGCTGCTAGTGAATTAATTAACCCTCTCTGTAAATCAATCAAAGTAATTCTGCTCAATGTAATTGTCTCCAATCTCCCTTTTTCCTCATTTATTTACCTTATAGCTTAGCTTGTCCCGTCTTCAAAAATTATGTTCATCCCACAAACATCAATGAGTTGAGTTTCTTTGAGTTGAAAAATAAAAATCAGTACTCAGTTGTTTTTTCTACAGATATAACATGTCAGCAAGTAGAAAATACATACGTCAGTTAAAATGTAATGGTGAGAAGTTTTACACCCTAAGTAATTCTGCTGCTAATCTATCTCAATTCATAGACATGTAACGCCGTAGGGCCCTGTAGTCATTATTCTTCTGCAAAATAAGTACCAAAACAATGGTGACCAAACTTGCCTACTTTTGCCAACTATCTTATCCTTATTTGATTATCAATTTTGCTTAGCTTCTATGATTTATAAATACTATGGGCCGTTAGATAAGATCATAATATGTTCAATACATGCTCCACCTATCTTAAGCAGCTGTCTAATAGAAGTAAACATCCCCATCTCCCAAACAGTAACTCTCCACCTTACATCTTCAAATCACATGGCTTTGCCTCTCTTGAAACCATGCATTATGTAACTTCATTATAGGGATTATCGATATATATATATATATATGACATCCTATTTTCATTGCTGTCAACCCACCAGAGTAGTATATCTGTATCCTAAGAAGATCTAAACACCTTCTTCTTCTAAGTTATATCTTAACTTCTTTCATTTCAGAGAGTAGCAAGATGATCAATGCCAAGAAGCTCATCAAATTGGCTAGGAAATCGCGAAAGCATGCTTCCATCAAGCAAAAGATGATAACATTGCCTAGGATGTCTCTACATTGCGATGAAAATGATTGTTGTACATTATCAATTATTGCAAAAGGAATTTTTGTGGTGTATATTGCAGATCAGAAGCGCTTCATGCTTCCTTTAGAATATCTTAGGAAGGAAATTGTCAGAGAATTATTCAAACTAGCAGAAGAAGAGTTTGGAATACAAAGCAATGAACCTCTAACATTGCCTTGTAGCCTTATGATGCAATCTTTTTGCAGTATGTAATTTCTTTGACACATGACGGAAGATGCAGAGAAAACATTGCTCACATCCATAGCCAGTGGCTTTGCTCATCATCTTCATACCTACACCAAGAATCAAGAAATCAACCATCATTGAATTGTAGCTTCTAAAGCAAATTGTAGTCAAATTTTGTAACGATACACTATGTTTCATTGATTCTACAAGGAAAAAGAATTAATTCTCACCATATTGGTTGATGTTTGAAAATCTTTCCTAAAACTTTGTTGCTTTTACCAAAAACACTACATGGCATCCAACAAATTCACTAGTGCATTCCTTCTAACTAAATTTAAATGAGACCAAGGCCATTTATCTTCAAGTTAAATTTACTCAGAGCAATCTTTATAATATGCATCAAACTCCAAGGGGGATGAAATGAAACAATTATGCAAACAGGAACATTATAGATCAACAACTTAGTTGGTCATTACATTTTTTCTATAACACAGATCCGAAATCTCCTTAGTACCCAATCTAGTCCTTTTCGTGCATATTTTGAAAAGGTCTTGGAGAATGAAGAAGTTGAACTTCGAACTTTAACCTTTAGGTAGGATGTTAAAAATTACTAAACTTAAGACTAGATTGTTAGCTAGTCGTGGACTGACTGATAAAATTTGTCAGATCTCAAGAGACCAAGATGGTCACAACTCACAATCACAGGCAAATGGCAACAAATCTTCACTCCTGCAGTCATCTTGTATATTCCATATACCATAAATAATTATATATATTATTTACCAGAAATAACCTCCTTCATCATCTGGATCAGGTATTTCATACAAGATAACTAGACCACTTGGCAACATAAAAAGGACTGCACCCTCTTTGCATTCAAACTCCATGTGCAAATAGCTAAGTGAAAACAACAGGACAATCAACCCATCAGGTATTCTCTCTCATAGGTCACATGGTTTTGCATCCCTCAAATCTACATTGACAACTAACTACATGGAAGAGATTGCCCCCATGGATAAGCGGCAGGAAGGTCGTGAAATTGATTGGACATGAGAGAGACAAGAGACAGGTGGCAATTTGCTTGAGTGAAGGTTTCTTATTACTGTTTAGAGCTATAAATATTATCTAAGAAGACCCTAAATGTCTGTTGAAATCTGTAATGAACCAATCATGAGTTAATATAATTGCAGTAGTGGTCCGTATTGTTGTTAAAGCACTTGGCAGATAGATAAAGATATGTCTGCATGCACATCTATGCTAGACCTTGTTGGGCTAATCATCCAATAAAAGTAGACAGGCACCCTTGCAGATTAACCCTCATATCTGCAATCACATGGCTTTGTTTCCGATGAATACCTGTATTCCACTACCTCATTAAAGGGACTGTCTCTAGCCTTGTTATTATATATTCATCCCAATTCCATTGCCTTGTATCCAGCACAACAACTGCATTTAGCAATCAGAGTTCTAAGATCTAAAAACTCCCTTTTTTATTTCATCTCAGAGTCTTTCCTACTAAACTAAGTAAAGCAAGATGATCAGTGCTAAGAAACTTATCAAGTTAGCAAGAAAATGGCAAAGAATGGCTGCAATTAGGAGAAAAAGAATCACATTACCAAGAAGCACCAGGGATGCTGAAACACACAGTTGCAGCACATCATCAGTGGTCGAGAAGGGTCACTTTGTTGTTTATAGTGTGGATCAGAAGCGCTTTGTGCTTCCTTTAGAATACTTAAAGAACAAAATTGTCATGGAGCTATTCAACTTGGCGGAAGAAGAGTTTGGACTACCAGACAGTGGGCTTTTAATCATGCCTTGTGATGCAACCTTTATGGAGTATGTAATTGCTTTGATCAAGAGGAAACCAAGTAAAGAAGTGGAGAAAGCATTGATCCTGTCTGTAGGCACTGGTCATTGCTCATCGTCATACCTTTATCAGCAAGAAATGAACCAACAGTTGCCAATATGGAGCTTCTGAAGCAAAAATGTTTTACTTTTCTCATCTTGTAATTGATCCACACCTTCCTAGATTAAAGTATGTAATGCAAAACATCAGAATTTTTGTTTCCCAGGCTTAGTTGTCTTGAGCCTTGACAGGGCAGTTACATCTTTTCTTCAATATTACATCGAAAATTTGATACTAAAAGGGACCAACTAAGATCATGTCAAATAATACAATTATTAACAGTTTTACCAATATATATATATATATATATATACAAAATTGGAATTCTCTGTTGATAAAATAAAAAGATAATGCTCTAACAAGTCCTTCGTTAGCCCTTTCTCTTTTTCCTGGTAATATAATAAGTCTTATTTTCAAACAAGCAAGACATAAACCCTTGAAATTTTCAAATGAAACCGAAAAGTGGTTCAGCTCCCAAATTGGCTTGGACTCACATCTTCTAGTCAAATTTTGACAGAAATTTGGAACCCTTTTTTTCTCTGACATCAAATAGTTCGGAACTAATCCATTAAGATAATTTGGGTTTTCTTAGGAGTGAATGGAATTAAATGTAATTGTATGAAAAAAGGAGAGCACGCCCAAATAATATAACAGGAATTGAACACAAATATTTATCTGTCATGTTTTAATCCATGTTTTTTCTCAGTAGGATAAAATTGAACTCTCTTTTTACTCCCAATAGAGGCAGCATTCTGAAACTTCCTTTCCCATTTTGATGAGCTTCGAAGACAAGATGTTTAAAGGCATGGAAACGAATTTTGATTTGTTACTTTGTTTTGACTCAATTTGTCCAAGCAAGGGTGAAAATCAAAGAAGGGTAAAAGCTTAGTTGCATAAAGGTATAATCTCAGTCAGAAAGTGGATCCTTTTTTTGTCTTTAACCAATTATAAAAATTACCCAGTACAAGCAGCTGAATTTCTAAAAGGGCTGAATTGAACCGGGCATACCATACACAAGCTTTGAAGCCTGTCATCTGGGGACTGAATCAGTAAAATGGTGCCATATCCAACCCCACAATTCAAAACCTTCACTGTTAGCAATCTCTTGGACGCCATTAACAGACAGATTAATGTGAAGTAGATTGTGATATAAGATACCTAAAAGGCATAACAGCATGGAGATAATGAATGATGTTTCAATCTCAGTAGTCTGTAGGGAGCAAATCCTGTTTCAGAAAATATAAAAAACCCATTAATCCAGAATTTGTAAAACTAGAACCACAACTTTATTTTGTTAGGTAATATATCCAAAACATGTGGGTACTACAATGCCCCCAGTTCTGCCAAACCCAAATAAATTTCATGTTGCCAAAATGAATGGACCACTTGCATTACCTTTCAGACAGGCCCCAACAAGCCACCTGCCAAATGATCGCTCACATTTTCAAACCATATGATTTTGCTTCCTTTCAATACCGACATTAAGCTGCTTTCATTCAAAGGATGAAAGGACTGCTTTTCAAGACGTGAGTGTGTGCGTGTATATATTATATATATTCATCCAATTACCGCTTGCATCAGTGCAGCAAAACAAAAGCTTTTTAGTTCCCTTAGTTCTTTACATTCTCTTCTCCTAAGCAACAAGTTGTGCTACGAAGCTTATCAAATTGGCAAGGCCATTGCAAACTTTGGCAGAAATTAAGAGAAAAAGACCTGCGTTCTCGAAAATCGGTGGAGATGTTGACATAAATAGTTACAGCATATCAGCATCAATAGTCGAGAAGGGTCACTTTGCGGCGTATAGCACTGTGTGGAAAGCGCTTTGTGCTTCCTTTGGAATACCTGCAAGAACAAAATTGCCATGGAGTTGTTCAAATTGGCAGAAAACAAGTTCGGACTTCCAAGGAATGAACATCTCACCTTGCCTTGTGATGCAGCCTTCATGAAATATGTAAGTAGGTTGATCAGAAGGAAAGCAAGTAAACAAGTGAAGAAAGCATTGATTATTATGTCAGTAGCTAGTGTCCGTTGCTCATCATTATCGTGTCTCAATCTGCAAGAAACAAGATGACAGTTGCCAATATGGAGTTTCTAAAGCAAAATATGTTTTCAACTTTGTAAATGATCCAAAACCATTGTACATAAGGATAACATAATCAGAAAGCTCCAGATGTTGTTTCACGATCAGCTGTCTGTCATGGCTATCTATGTTACTCTGACTTTTCATCTTTTTATTGAAATACTTGTATTCGATATATACATTTTACACATATTCGAACATGAGTATGAAATATGATCTTTCAAAACTAGTTTAAATACATAAAAAACTTTAAAAAATTAAAAATATCCGCATCAAACGCAAACTTTTTATAACACTCACACTTAGAGTCAGAGAAACAGAAATGGCCATTATCCTTTTATCGTAACTAAAACGTCGCCAACACGATCAGACATGTTCACTTGAAAGAAAAGAAAAATCCTAACCCTCTCCCTGTCAAATTATATAAACCCAGTCAGAACTGCTACCAACACGACTACACGTCCGAAACTGGGCTCTTTCTGAGCAACCTGATCCAAGTCCACTTAGGGAGTATGGATGCATCAACTAATCGGCTGGGTTCATTGAGATTCTTGATCATGTTTTCAATTACATTGTGCATATCGGCTGGGTTCATCGAGATTCTAGATCATGTTTTCAATTAAATTGTGCATTATTTCCTTTCCTTGACATCTAGCCTCTCCTTCTTGGCCTTTTCCTGCAACCATTTTTTTGTTCAATCCTCTTAATCTCATCGCGAGTTAATTACAACAAAACACAAAACTAACCCTACTTCTTCTCAAATAAGGCAACTCATCTTTGTGGGATTTGGTTAGAAAGCCAAAACAAAAAACAATTATAAAATGAGATGTCAAAATTTATCCCAGAATGGTCTGGTAGCCGATCTGACGACGTGACAGCTAACACCCTCTTCTCGTCACCCATCACTTTCCTTCAACTTCTCCTACCTAATCACCCCAAATCTCCCCATTTACCCACATTAAACGTCTTTCTTCCTTGTTAATTTTGTGTTGTACACAAAAGATATCAAATTCTAGAAAATATTTTCCGTCAGGGCATTTTATCAAACAACTCCTGTGTTGTACCAAAAATATATATATAAAATTCTATAAAATATTTTTCTTTGGAGCATTTAATCAAACGGCTCCCTCGTAATCCTTAAATCCCCAACCATTTACATCCTCTGCAATCATAAAATTCCTTTTCTTATCCACTTATTTGTTGTTATTTTCTTCCCAAAAAAGTAAATAGTTTTTCAATCCCTGTGGCATGCGATCACACCTTCAGACACACTTCAACTGGAGATTAAACCCTAAGACCAGAATAAACAACAGTAGATACATAATTCTTTTGTAATTTTATTATTTATGGTGTTCAAAAAATTTTATTTCAATGCATGAAATACAAACTCATTATATCAAATATAAAAATCAAAAAAATTCGACGCAATAAATCCAACAATAACTATTTTTTTCTTTGATTTAACCTTTTTTATTCACAAATATAATTTAACAAGTACTCCTTTTTTTAAAAAAAATTAGAACAAAGTTAATAATATATATAGTTATCATATTCGGCCGGATTTTAAATTAACCTATACTTAATATGATATAAATATCGAGTGATTTCGATAAAAAAAAAAATTTATGATGCACAAGCAAATTTAGTTACATATTGGGGCATGTTTTTCGTGACTGGTTTAATATTTGTTTTTAACTTGACCATCTACGTCAAAAGAGTTTGGATTGTACATTACCATCGCTTGGTTGGTCGTGTAAAAGAAGCTCCGTGTCGTTTAAGTAAAGTTTTAAGTTTTATGAATAAAAAAATAAATATTAAAAGAGTTTTTTTTCATTTGAGGTCTAATTTTATTCGATTTTGAAATAATTAAATTTAATATAATTATTAAATATTAAAAAATTTTAAATATATAAATAAATAAATATATATATAATATACGAAAAGAGATCTACTTATATTAAAAAAAATTCATTAATTACCAATATATAGATATATAATATATGACAAGAGATCTACTTACATCAGCTTAAAATTAAAATGACGAGATACAAGTTCAAATATTTTTATACTATTTATATTTATTTAATTCGATCATCATATTTTAGATTTTATTTATATAAAACATACACATTGAGTTCTTAATAAATTAAAAAATTTTAACTATTTAATCAATGTAAAAAAATTTTAATCGTTAAATATATATAGAAAGAAACTATATTCTCAATCTATATAATAAGAGTATCAGATCAATTCAACTTTACGTGTACGATGAGTACAATTATATTATTAATAAAATATTATTAATATAAAATATAAAAATATGTATAATTAATTTAATTTTAAAGTAATACAAGTGAATTCTTTTTTCACCGAAAATATTGTTAAATATATTACTCTGCCTACACAAGCAAAAGAAAAAAAAAAAGGGAATTTCATTAAATAATAAAAAGTCCAGTGAAAATTAAATTAAGACCGGTAAAATTTCAGTAAAAACGCATATTTAATCAAGAAAAAGAAAAAAAAAAAAACTATAAACTGGGTGCTAAATGCTGATTGAATCCATAATCTTACCAAATTTAACTCTATGTCAATTTTCTATTAGATGTTAATCCACGTTTATTTCAAAACTAAAAAGTCAAATATTTTGACGAATTGCATGTAGCAATGGAAATTTTAATCATAATCAAACAGATATTAATATACATCAAGGAGAAAAAACAAACTAAACTCACAGCGAGCAAATCAATATACGGGGAGAAATTTATTAATATTAGTGTAAAAATTAAATTAGTTATATATATTTACATAGTTTTTTTTTATGATTTATATTTGATTAATTTGACTATCATAATTTATATTTTATTTATGTGGATTATGCACCTCGAATTTTTAGTAAATTAAAAATATTTGATTATTTATTTGATATAAAAAAATTTTAATCATTAAATATATATCGAAAAAAATAAGTATTCTTGATTAATATAATTGATATGTTGAATCAATTCAAAACATTACAAGCACGATAAATATTATTATATTGCTAAATCTAATAGTTAGTTTACGAAATATAAATCATATAAAAAATTATACAAATATGTAAAACTAATTTAGTTTTATAACAATGTAAGTGGTTTTTTCTTCATATATATATATATATAATTTAACAAAATTAAACTTACAATACTTGAATATAGACAAAATTGAAATATTTATTTATAAATATAGGTAGGTCTAAATAGAATATATGACTTCAACTATCAAATCAAATTTAACTTAAGTAAATTTATATAATATTGATACCATACCTAAATACGATCCGATCTGTGAATGCTTTTGCAATGACAGAGAAAAAGAATTTGATAATTCGTGTTTAGGTTAATTATACAAATAACTCATGTACTATATCATTTTTGCAAATTGAGTATTTGAAGAAAATTTTGACTCATATAGATATCTATATTATAATTCCGTTAATCACAAAGTATCTTATATTGATGCTATTAAATAAATACTGACGTGACATTTAATATATAATGAAATTAAGATTTATGACAAAAATATTATAGTTTTCTTTTTTTAAAATGTCACATCAATATTTATATAGTGGTGTTAATACGAAATACTTATTTATTTAATAAAATCATAATATATATCCCTATTTAGATTAAATTTTTTTAATATTCAATTAAAAAAAGTAATATAATATAATGACTATTTATGCAATTAACCCTTTTATGTAATAATAGGAGAATAAAGCAGATCAGTCAATACATGTTTGCCGCAAATTGAGCAGGAACAGATGGGTGAGGGGCAGACATTCCTTTAAAAAATGTCAGTCAAAACACACTTAGGTTAGGTACCATATGCGTTGTTAATAATTTTGTATATATTCTTGGATTACATAATTACCATCTTTTCTTAAGCCTCTTGTTTTCAAACCAACAACCTCTGTGGTTTTATTACTTTAAAACATGATGTAAATGTGTTTTGTACTTGGAATTTAAGTTCTTATAATAATTGATTTTTTATACCACAAATTACGTCTTTAAATTTAGCATATCGAATAATATTTATATCATAAATCCAGTATTAAAGAGTTTCTTTCGGAAAAATTAATTCAATGTCTTATTATACATAAAATGATTATAAAATAGAAAATTAATGTTTGAACATTGAATTTGTTCGGTATATGTAATATCAAATATCACAATTAAAAGAAACATATTACTAGTCTATGGCTTGGGTTACCCATCTAACTCGATAAATCCAATCTGATTCAAGCTGGGATAAGCATAGGATATTTCAAATTCATATAAGTTTGATTTGGTTTAAATTATTATCTAATAAATAAAATTATTTTATATCTAAATTTAACTGTATAAAATATTAATCTAAAATGATTTTTAAAATTGTAAAATCTATTTTTAAAAGTGATTTTAACATTTTGGATCTGATGAACTGTGTCGGATCTCGAACAAGTAAAAATTTTTGTTATCCATTCATAATCCGAATTATGAATAGGTCTAAATAGAAAGAGATACAACAATATCACTAGATGAATCTTTAATTGTAGACTTAGTAATTTTATATATAATTACATGAATATGACACGTATAAAATAATTAAAGATTTCAAAATCTTATAATATAAGTTATTAACACACCAATATTGATATAAATATAAAATATCTTAAAAACGATTATAACATGATAAAATATATAAAAATAATATGAATACACGAATTGCTAGACTCGTTTTTAGAACAACGAGCACAGAAGAGCCTGTATAGGAGCAAATTGAATACTTTATTATTGCACCTAAAATGATTATAAAATTGAAAAAGCAAAATTAATGCCCACAATCATCGCAATTGGGAGTCAAAAAAATAAAATAAAATAAAATAAAATTGGAAACGTTATAAACAATGATAATTTGAAAATTCAAAGATCCCCCCCTTTTTTTTTCCCTAAGAAATGAGACCAAACAATTTAGTATGACATTCAATTTTTGTTTTTTACTTTGAACTTGTGAAACACAAGCATTATTTTATTTTATTTTTGCAAGATATTATTATATAAACTTTTCTTACACTTACCATATTTAGTTTTAAGCCCAATCAATTAATTTGTGACATGTCATAAGACCTTTTATCGTGGTAATCCATCACATATTTTATTAGTGTGCCAAAATGATGTTTTTTATAGCTTTTAATCGACAAAATGGAAAGTATAATCGTAAAATTTTATCATTTTTATTGACAAAATATCTTTGAAATATTTTAATTATATTTCTTTTTAATCTGATAATCAATGAAATTAAAAATAAAATAATAAAATTAAATCGAAATAAAATTCAATATCAATTCAAGATAAAAATGACAAAGATAAATTATAACGAAAAAGAAGGAAATGTTAAGACGGTGTACGTTACATGTTTTGACTGGTTAGCAGAAAGTGAAGGAAATGTTTCGGTTTTTTGCAAGTAATTATAATTATATATGTAGAGTTGGGGTAACTTTTCATTTTTATTACAATAAAACATAATATGAGGGATCTAATACCTTTTAGATTATTTAAACTCCTTTTAATTATTACATTTTCTAGATTATATATTATAATCTATTGGGAAGTTAAAATCGAGTATGGCAATGATAAAATGTTGAAAAAATAGTTTTAATCTTTCATGTGCTTTTATTAAAAAAAAAAAGAATTACTATTGTTAAGACAATAAATTAGTCAACTTATTTAGCATAATTTTAGTATGTCAATTAGTAATTGATTTCTATT
>JAQSVH010000008.1:669632-687218 GCA_029448705.1 Adansonia digitata | reverse complement strand
GATATATATATATATATTCTCATAAAGCAAGGGAAAGGAGACTTTAGTGAAGATGCCAAATGCTGGGATTCTTGGAAGCAAAACTATGTGAAGTGTAGCTATTAAGGCAGTGTAATTGGTGGCTGATTTAATTATGAAGGTAAGTGAGACGGCTTTCCACAGCCAGGTAACCTATGTAGGCTTTCGTGTTTGATCTGACATTGTGATCTTGAGGCTTGTGTCGTGACCATGCAATCAAGGCCATTTTTCCAAGTGGGTGAACTGAAAGCAGAGGTCCTTCTTTAGACATGGCAATTGACCCATCAATCTTCAGTCACCTTTATGCTTGTAACTATTTCAGGATTATGCTTTTTTGGAAATTTGATCAATTTATTGCAGACTAGGAACCATATATTCCTAAGGAATGATAATCATACCGTCTATTTCAGCACCATTTGATCAACAAAAGGTGATTAATTGGATACCAGAAAACATCTTTATTGTATATCTTGAGAATTTCAGCCGTTTATGATTCAATTATAGTCAAATAATCAAAATTAGTGATAATATTGGAAGAATCTTACAGTTAGTGACATGAACTTTCACTAATGAATCTTATGAAAACTGTGAAGAAAAAAGTTCAATGAGGAAAATGGACAGAAAAAGTTATACCAATTGTTCAATTTTTGTTTGTCATTTTTCAAACTGTAAAGGGTTTTCTGAATTCAGCTACAATAATTTTGCTTGTCCTGTTTGAGATAATCCAAATAGTAATTCCAATAAAATCAAACAAAAATAAACCCGTTTTAATTTCATTAGTTTTGAGACTTCTCAAATGTACAGAAAGTATCATTCAGTTACAAAATTGAACATATTTTGCTTTAGAAGCTGCTGATTAGTATATGTTGACTTGTTGCTTGTTGATTAAGACATGAAGATGATGAGCAGCGACCACTGGCAATCGACGTAAGCAATGCTTTCTTCATATCTTTGGTCGCATGCCGTTTGATCAAAGAAATTACAAATTCCATTAAGGCTGCATCACAAGGGAACATGAGAGGTCCATTGCTTGGTAATCCAAATTCTTCTTCAGCCAGAGCGAACAGCTCGCAGACGATTTCGTTCTTGAGATATTCCAAAGGAAGAACGAAGCGTTTCTGATCAGAACTGTACACAACAAAGCAACCTTTCTCAACTGTTGATGATATGCTGCAACTATTTGTGCCAACATCCTCTAAGCACGTCAACTCGGGTGATGTGATCCTTTTTTGCCTAATAGCGGCCGGTGTCTGCCATTTCTTTGCCAAGTTGATGAGCTTCTTAGCATTGATCATCTTGCTGTTTACTGAATAAAAATGGGGAGAAGTTTATAAGACACGAGAGAAGAGACTTTAGATCTTAGGAAACTGAATGCTGCTGTTGTATTGTGTAGTTGGCAATGAGAAGTGGATGAATATATAATCAAAAAGCGAAAGACAGTCCGGTTCACCAGTCCATATTTGCTTGGTTAGGTGGGAAGCAAAATCATGTGCCTGGAGCTGAATGTTATGGAAATGGTTTACTCATATGTTAACAATACCTCTAGGGCCGCTTTCCAACAAGTGGGCTACCCTGTGTTGGCTTCATTTTTACATAATCATGTGATAATTCAATGCGTTGAGGTCTGGTTGGTGGCCATTATTGGGGCAGCCTTTGCTCCTATATGGGACCTAAACTGCTTCATCGTAGATGCCTTTCGAATCTTTTTGAACGTTAGGGCAAGTGCAAGTCCGGGCATGATCGATGAGCTATACCTAACAACAAAAACTTGCGGTTTAAAAGAAATCTGTGCAGTTATAATTTCTTAAACAGGATTCCCTAAAAGACTTACTCCAGATTTTCATGTTTTTGGGTCACTTTCTCTCTTTGTTTCTCAACGTATATATTTCACCATGGCTCCTTGATAAGCTCTCGGTGGTCATTCTAGGATACTAATTATGAGGGTCAAATTTGACGAATTTCAATTTTATTGTTCTGACAATATCTTCAAAGTATAAAGCACCTGCCATTGTAGAAGTAACTTTTTTCTAATAAGGGACATGTCGTGACAGGCGTTGATCAAAATCATAAATGTCTAAGCAGACAATTGCAATTATTATTAGCAAAAAACCTAAATCATGGTGAGAGTTTTGGAACCAGAGTAACTTCAGGTAGCCACCCAGAATATTTTATAATATAGAGGAGCATAGTTTTTCAACCAAGAGGCTAAAATTCATGCTAACTTCAGGTTGAGAACCGAGCTCAATAGGAAAATCCCTCCCATGGGAAAGGCTACGGGATTTGATTAATCTGAACATTTTGGAGCAAGTGAAGAATATTTTTGCATGCATGGCCTAGAATCTGAACGATCCAGTTTTAGAAAATCGATTAGTTAGTGGATTTTGGTCTTCGGCTTTCTCAGCAAAGGTCCAAACCATGTGACTCCTGCAGTCGTGTTGGAATCAATTCTGAACGAGGTTATAGAATTTGACAGGGAGAAGGCTAGGTTGTTCATGTTGTAGTGCAGATAAAAGAACAATTGCCATGACAGCAGACAACTAAACATGTTAGAAAAATTTCTGGGGCTTTCTCATTATATATCTTAATGTACAACGGTGTTATCATTTACAAAATTGAAAACATATTTCTGCTTTAGAAACTCCATATCGATAACTGTTGGCTTGTTTCTTGCTGATAGAGATATGATGATGAGCAACGGCCATCAATTACGGACAGAATGAATGCTTTCTGCACTTCTTTAGTTGCTTTCCTTTTGATTAACCCAATTGCATATTCCATGAAGGCTGAATCGCAGGGCAAAGTGAGATGTCCATTGCTTGGAAGTCCGAACTCTTCTTCTGCCAAGTTGAACAACTCCATCACAATTTCGTTCTTCAGATATTCCAATGGAAGCATAAAGCGCTTCTCATCAGCGCTATACACCACAAAGTGACCCTTCTCGGGTACCAACAATGATGTGCTCGAGAATGTGATTCTTTTTCTCTTAATTGCTGCCGACTTTTGCCATTTCCTTGCCAATTTGATAAGCTTCTTTGCACTGATCATCTTGTTTGCTTTTTGTAAAACTGAAGAGAACTTAAAGATCTTAGGAAATTGAGAATCTTTTCTTGTGCTGCAGTGGTGAAAATGAAAATTAGATGAAGATATATATACACTCACCCCCCAAAGTTCCAAAGCAGTGCTTTGAATGAATCAACTCAATGTAGGGAGCAAAATCACGTGGTTTCGAAAATGTGATCGATCATTTGGGAAGTGGCCATTTGGGCATGTCTGGAAGGTAATGGAAGTGGCCCAAAGGCCCAATCTTTTTTACAACATCAAAATTTATTTAGTTTTGGCAGAACTGGACATGTGCAAGACCAGGCATTGTAGCACCCGCCTGTTCTGGATATGTCACCTAACAACAAAAAATTGTGGTCCTAATTTACTAAACTCTGAATTGATGGTTTCTATAACTTGTGCAACAGGATTTGCTCCACTCTTAACTTCGAGTGAAACGTCTTTATCTCCAGGCTGTTATGCTTTTAGACATCTCATATTGGAATCTACTTCACATTGATCTGTCTGTTAATGGCTTCAAGAGATATACTTTTCTGTACTGAAGGTATTGAATTGTGGGGTCAGAAATGGCAGCATTTTACTTTAATCCACAGCCCAGACAAATAGGCTTCAGAGCTTACATTTACTGTAAGTCATGAATTGGTCGTCCTTGTGCAAATTCAGCTGCTTTTACTTGATAAATGTTATAATTGGTTAGATACTAAAAAAAAAAAAATCATCTACCTTTCTGACGGAGATGATATCTTTTTGCAACTAGGCTTTTACCATCTCTGATTTTCACCCCCTGCTTGGACAAGTTGGGTCATAAACGAAGTAACAAATCAAAAATTGTTTCCTTGCCTTTTAACTCTTGTCGTCTAAGCTCATCAAAATAGGTAAGGAAGTTTTAGAATGCAGCTTCTATGGGGAGTAACAGGGGAGCTAAGTTAACTCCTCTGGTCAAACATGGCAGATAGATGTTTGTGTTCAAGTCCTGTATATTATTTGGTGTACGTAAAATTGTATTCGGTCTTAAGACAATTCAAATTATCTTAATGGTTTCATTTCAAATTAACTATCTGATCTCAGGAAAAAAAAGAAAAAGAAATTCCAAGCTATCTATCCAATAATGACTAGATGAGGTGAGTCCAAGCCAATTTGGAAGCTGAACCACTTTGGCTTTCATTTGCTTTATTTTTTTTTTTCAAGGGTTTGGGTCTTGCTTATTTGAGAATAAGACCAATTCACCAGGAAAAAAAAGGAAAGGCCTAATCAAAGACTCGTTAAAGTATTATTATACTAGAAGAGAAGGATTCCAATTTGAATCTTATATGTAGTTTCTCTTTTCTTATTTTTATGGTTTCCTATGGTATTGTTTGACATGATAATTAGTCTTTTTTTCTTTTTTTTTTTTGTATGAAATTGTGACTGATATTGTAGATAAGAAGTCATTGCCTTGTCAAGATTCAAGACAACTAAACATTAGAAACAAAAATTCTGTTCTTTGCATTAATAAACTTTAATCGACAAAGGCGGGGATCAATTACAAGATGCAAAAAGAAAGACTTTTGCTTCAGAAGCTGCATATTGGTAACTGTTTGCTTGTTTCTCGTTGATAAAGATACGACGATGTGGAATGATCACTGGCTAAAGACAGGATCAATGCTTTCTCCATGGCTTTACTGGGTTTTCTTTTGATCAAAGCAATTACGTATTCCATGAAGGTTGCATCACAAGGCAAGATGAGAAGTCCCTTGCCTGATAGACCAAACTCTTCTGCCAGGTTGAATAGCTCCATCACGATTTCGTTCTTCAGATATTCCAAGGGAAGCACAAAGCGCTTCTCGTCTGTGGTATACACCACAAAGTGACCTTTCTTGACCGCTGATGACGTGCTGCAGCTGTTTGTGTCAACAACCTCAATGGTTCTTGAGAAGGTGATTCTTTTTCTCTTAATTGCTGCCAATTTTTGCCATTTCTTTGCCAGTTTGATAAGCTTCTTTGCACTGATCATCTTGTTTGCTTTTGTAAAATAAGGGAGATTATTCAGGAGGATAAGAGCAGGAAGAGAATGCAGAGATGTTAGGAAACTGAAAAGCTTTTCTTGTGCTGCACTGATGAAAAATGGAAATTGGATGAACATGTATATATATACACCAAAGTTCCAAAAGCAGTGCTTTGAATGAATCATCTCAATCTAGGGAGCAAAACCATGTGATTTGAAAATGTGATCGATCATTTGGGAGGTGGCCAGTTGGGCATGTCTGGAAGGTAATGGAAGTGGTCCAATGACCCAATCTTTCCTACAACATCAAGTTTATTTATTTTTGGCCATGTGACCAGGCATTCTAGTACCCACATGTTCTGGATATATTAACTAACAAGAACGAATTGCGGTTCTAATTTACTTCGGATTGGTGGGTTTTTATAATTTCTGAAACAGGATTTGCTGCCCCCCTTCCCCCCCCCCCCCAAAAAAAAAAAAAAAAATAGACCCTAGCTTGGATTGAAACATCTTTATCTCCAGGCTGTTATGCTTTCAGATATCTCATATCGAAATCCACTTCACATTGATCTGTCTGTTAATGGCTTCAAGGGATTGCTGACAGCAGAGGTCTCAGTTGTCATACTTTCTGTACTGATCAAAGCTTTAAACTGTGGGGTTGGGTATGGTAGTGTTTTACTTCAATGCCCAGATCACAGGCTCCATTAGTATAACTTTACAAATTAGTTAACTGCTACCTGTAAAAATTCAGCTGCTTCTACAGGATAGATATTACAAGTGGTTTGACATAAAATGATATCTACTTTCTGGCTGAGATGATATCTTTTATGCAACTAAGCTTTTATATATCTCTCACTTTCACCATCGCTTGGACAAGTTGAGTCATAAATACAGCAACAAATCATAATTTGTTTCCCTGCCTTTTTAACTTTTTGGTCTTCTAAGCTCATCAAAATGGGTAAGGAAGTTTCAGAAAGCAGCTTCTGTGGGTTGTAAAAAAGTGAGTTTAATTATCTTCTATTTAGAAAAAAAAATATTATACATGGCAGATAATTTAAGTTATTGTATATTATATGGAGTGCAGACAACTATATAATTTTAAGTTATTTAGACTTGGACGTGAGTATTAGATACGAGTATGTGCTTGGCACGGGTATGTTCAATTTTTTTTAAATTTTTCCATGTATTTGGAGGGTCCTTGGAAGGTCATATGCTCGTACCCATGTCCCAAAATATGTTGGACATGAGTACTTCAAGAAAAAATGAAAGCAACATATATAATTTCAAAAGGTTTGTATCTTGCTGGTTAGAAATTAAGACTAACCATCAGCAGGAAAAATAAAAGAAAGGGCTAAAGAAGAACTTGTTATTATGTTATTATGTTTGCAGAGGATCACAATTTTGAATATTTGGGTAAAACTGTTTGGTAATACTACCATTTGACATGATAGGCTAGTTTTTTTTGGTAAGAAATTGTTGATGTAATATTGTAGATAAGAGGTAATTGCCCTGTCAAGAGAACTAAACATAAGGAACAAAAATTCTGATGTTTCATTATAATCTTTAATCTACAAAGGTGTTGGGTCAACTACAAGACGATAAAAGAAAAATAAATTGCTCTCAGAAGCTCCATATTGGCAACTGTTGGCTCGTTTCTTGCTGATAAAGATATGACGATGAGCAATGACCACTGGCTACGGACAGGATCAATACTTTCTCCATGTCTTTACTTGGTTTCCTTTTGATCAAAGCAATTACATATTCCATGAAGTTTGCATCACAAGGCAAGATGAGCAGCCCATTGCCCGGTAGACCAAACTCTTCTTCAGCCAAGTTGAATAGTTCCATGACTATTTCGTTCTTGAGATATTCCAAAGGAAGCACGAAGCGCTTCTGATCCATGCTGTATACAACAAAGTGACCCTTCTCAACCACTGCTGACGTACTGCTGCAACTGTTTGTGTCGGTATCCACAGTGGCTCTTGGTAACGTGATTCTTTTTCTCCTAATTGAAGCCACTTTTTGCCATTTTCTTGCTAACTTGATAAGTTTCTTAGCACTGACCATCTTGCTTTACTTAGTAGGAAAGACTCGTAGATGAAAAAAAGAGGGAAGCTTTAGTTCTTAGAACTCTGATTTTTGAATGCAGTTGTTATGCTGGATATGAGGCAGCGGAAATGAGATGAATATATAATTGCTTGGCTCGAGACAGTCCCTTTAATGAATCAGTAGAATGCAGGTATTCATTGAAACAAAGCCATGTGATGGACAGATATGAGATGTAATCTGCAAGGTGGGGCAAGTTTGCTTTTATTGGATGATTTGCCTAACAAGGTGGAGCATATATAGAAGTGCGTAGACATCTTTTATACGTCTTCCAAGTGGTTTAACAACAATATGGTCATTATTGCAATTATTTCGACTCATGATCAGTTGATTGCAGATTCCAACAGACATGTAGGATCCTGTTCAGATGAGATTTATTACTCTGTCTCTCTCAAATTCAATAAGTTTCATGACCTTTGCCATCACTTCTCCACGGGGACAAACAATCTCTTCCATTGAGTTCTCAATGCAGATTTTAGGGAGGCAAAACCATGTGACAGTTGGAGGGAACACCTGAAGTGTTGATCAGTCCCATTAGTTTCACTTTGCTATTAGCACATAAGTTTGAATGTAAAGAGGGAACACTCCTTTTTCCATTGCTAAGTGGTTTAGTTATCTTATATGAAATAAATGCTGGTCCACAGGAAAATGGAGATTATTTCTAGAATGTGGAATATAAAAGATGGCTGCAAGAGTGAAGATTTGTTGCCGTTTACCGGTGATTGTTAACATGGTTATCTCTTACGTGTAAAAACAAATTTGATTAGTCAGTCCATAACCAGCAAACAATCTAGGCTTAATTTAGAAATTGTTAACATTCTACCTGATGGTAGAAGTTCAACAAGTTGTTGATCTATAATCTTCTTATTTGCATAGTTTTTTCACGTCAACCCACTTAGCAGTTTGATGCATATTATATAGGATAGCTATGAGTATATTGAACTTGAAGACAAAATGTCTTGGTCTTATTTAACTTTAGTCTGAAGATATGTAAAGTGTACCGGCAATTTGTTGGATGCCATACTCCCATGTTTTGTAAAGCAACAGCATATTAGGAGCAGATTTTCAAAGATTAAAAAATATGGAGAGAATTAATGATTCTTTCCTAGTAGAATCAGTGAGAAATAGTGCATCATTACAAAATTTGACTACAATTTACTTTAGAAGCTACAAATCAATGATGGTTGATTTCTTGATTCTCGGTGAAGATATGAATAATATGAGCAATGGCCACTGGCTATCGATGTGAGCAATGCTTTCTCTACATCTTCAGTCGGTTGACATTTGATCAAAGAAATTACATACTGCAAAAGGACTGCATCACAAGGCAGTGTTAGCGGTCCATCACTTGGTATGCCGAACTCTTCTTTTGCTTGTTTGAATAACTCTCTGACAATTCCCTTGTTAAGATATTCTAAAGGAAGCATGAAGCGCTTCTGATCTGCACTATACACCACAAAATGACCTTTCTCGATAGTCAATGATGTGCTGCAAGCATTTGCATTGACACCTAGAGACATCTTAGGTAATTTTATCTTCTGGTTAATGGAGGCAAGCTTTTGCCATTTCCTAGCCAACTTGGCGAGCTTCTTTGCACTCATCATCTCGTTACTCTCTGAAATGAAAGAATATAAGATAGCACCTTGAAGAAGGGTTTCAATCTTCTTAGGATACTAATGTATATCTGTGGTGGGTTGAGAGCAGTGAAACTAGGATGAAATATATGTCAAGAGAGGCAGAGACAATCCCTTTAATGAAGTTATATAATATAAGGGAAACAAAGCCATGTGATTGGAAGATGTGAGGTGGAGAGGTACTGTTTTGTGAGATGGGGATGTTTACTTTATTAGACAGCGGTATAGCATAGGTGGAGCATGTATTGAACTTATATTGTTCTATCTAACAGCCAAAAGCATGACAAATAATTGTAAACAAAGTAAAGTAATGTTAAGTTACAAAAGTATAGCTTAAAATATGAAAGTTATTAAAAATTATTATGCACTTTAAATTAGTTATAAGTTATAAAAAAAATCGAAGTATCTGAAAATTGTTATGATACGTTAAAGTTTTCAAGCTGTCTAAAGTTTAATAAACCTATATGTCTATTAATTTAATAACACTAAATTGCTAAATTTTGTTAATACTTTTCAAAAAAGTTATTAACAAAGTATATGCATTTCTATAATTACTAATAATAGATTAAAATTGTTAAAAACAATCTTGATTTTGTAAATTAATGTATTTTAAAAGTTATGAAACTTATTTGTTATTTTAATAATCTTAACTTGATGAATATTTTCTTACGGAATATGTTTGAGATTTCTAAATTATGAATAAAGGTTGCAAAAAAAAAAATAAATAAATAAATTATTGAGAGCCTAATATTAACAAATGATAAATAACATAAGCGTAAAAATTCAGTAACATAATAATAAGTGATTAATAACATTTATTAAAATTTTTATAATATGTTAATAAATAATAGATAATATAGAATTAATTATTAATAACATATAAATAAATTATGAATATCGTGATAATTTACATATAGACACACTCATAAAAAATGCTAATATAAATAAGCATTAAAAGCTGATATCTCTTATACTATTACTAATGTACTTTCACCAAGTTTGATGTTTCAAGGAAAATTCATAAAACCATCAAAGAACAAAACAAACCATATTCATTTATTAATCCATTTCTATATTTTCACTATTCTAAAAAGTTATTTATTCAATTATTTTAATATTTTTACTAAAAAATTTTAATTATTTATTAATTTCATCCTCGTAATTAGTGCGTGTAAGACCAATGTTAAATAAAAACTTATACAATTTCACCATTCACCACTGTATTTAAATTAATAATTACAAAATAATCCCATTTTTATAACAACATAAATCCAATTTACAAAATATGACGTTACTCAAAGATTAAAAAAAATTAAGAATATATAAATAAATCCTAAATACCAACTGTTGTAATATAAGAATTACATTTTTAAAAGATATAATAGAATAAGAACCATCAAAGATAAATTTCCATTAATGATAATTTATTAAAAATTAAACTCTTTGCCGAAAGAAGGGGTGCAATAAGATAATTAACCAAAGAGTAATATAGAACAAAGTAAAAGAAAAAAAAAGGTTAACTAAAATAAGCATTATTATAAACGAATATAAGTTTAGTTATTTAAACTTACATAGGTAGATTTTAAAGTATCAAAAGTAAAGTTAAATCAGAATGAGTAAACTTTATTTATTTTTGAAAATTAAATGTCCACTATTATTTTAAGGAACTGAAAAACAACAATAATGTTAAATTTTTTGTCAACTGGGTATACAACATGTAAATATAAATTGAAATGAAAGCCATCAAATTAACTGATCAATTAATCTATAACAGAGAATCCTAAGTTCAGATCAAAAGATCTTTAATCATAGCGAATATAAAACATAAACATGCAATTACTTATAACTTAATGTAGATGAAAAAGTTGGCTTAATAGTGAGTAAAATTAATTAAGATAAAGATTAGGTCCGGGACTCTGAATCTTAAGGAATAATGGATTAAACTTTTTGAAACGCTAATTTTAATTTCTTCTCACTACACATAATCATGATATTACAAGGGAAATACATACAAATTTATTTCTCTTGCCGATGGTTAGAACTAGGAATGTGATCAAGTTGAACCGAATTCAAGTAGCAAGAAACTCGACCTTTATCTGGGATAAAAATTGGCAAAGCTCAATTTTTATGCTTGACTTCAGACTCGATTACCTGTGTTCAAGTTCGAGTTCAAAATGAGAATCTTTCAACAATGTTAAAAGTAAAAATTTTGATTAGACACATGATTTAGACTGATCAAACATTAAAATAATCAAATTTGATTGTGTAAAAATATAAAGATACTATTATATGTAACGGTTCTAAAGAGAAAGTCTCCGCAATGCTTTTCAAAAGACCAATCCCTGATAAACAAAAAATAAAGAGCAATGACTAATGAATGAGAGACAAAAATAATGATGAGGATACTTACTTTGCAACATAAAAGAAAATATAACATCAGCAGCAAATTGTAGAGAAACAAGACTCACAAAACACCAGCAAAACAAATGTTAAGAACAGTTAAGTAATGTTAACCATGAATGCTAGTGACGGTTCTAACTACAAAAAGCATTTTTTTTTTTGAATAGTTGTCCATGTCAATATTATTACGAGAAAAGAAAACCTATTGGATAACAATGACCATTTTCTCAACAACATGGCCAACTAAACACAAAACAGTGAACACCCGCGTCTCTATGCAAGAAGTAAAAAAACATTAAGTTATAATTACGATTTAAATAGTTGATAGCAATTAATAGATCTAACGGCCAAAAATTTACTATTTTTATTGAGGGAAAATTTCCGAAAAGCTTAGGCCAACGTCGTCTTACAATGACCAAAAACTGAGTGAGAAATGTTGAGATGAAGCTTATTACTTGGTCTTTAAGGTGCCATAAGTTTAATAATCAGTCAATCAGAGAAGCCTTACATCGTAGAATGGATCAGCCTTTAGTAACCTGGAGATGTCTGAGAAACAGCCACATGCATAATGTAGATATAGATTTATAAGAAACACTTTAAAAAAAATGTGCTTATTCATGAGAAAATAAGACTTCATGCAAGGGATCTATAACAAAAGGAGAAACAATTAGAGCTTGGCATAGAAATGTAAAATATCAGCAGGCGTTTCACTTATTTTTAGAGTAATTGCATTTATGTGTTCAAATTATACCAAAGAATGCTATTGAAACAGTATCATCCAAAACCTACACCTCAGTCTTACCATGTCAGCACAAAACGTTGATGTACACATGTTAAACTAAGTTTCACAGCTCCACCAAATTATTCCCATCTTAAAAGAAAATAGTAAGAAAAAGCACTATTCTATTCCACCCATACGTATATTTTTTTTTACTAAATTAAATTATTATATATAATTACTCTATTCTTATAAAATAATTAATGTATTATAATTTTATTTTATTTTAATGAATTAAACATGTAACGTAAGTGTTTTGATTCACGCATTTCCATACGCTTGGCAACCAAACAAACACTGGGGAGACTCAATAAGATTGGACCCACTTTCTTTGCCAGTTTTAGCTCTTGATTTAATCAAACAAAAACTTCTTTTAAAAGCCCAAAGCCCTAGTTCTACTTATTCCTTTTCAACATTATCCAAGTTTTAACGGTTGAATCACAATAACCTTGGTAATACATAAGTCGGTTTATCTTTTAGTTATTGTTTGTTATTTGACATACTAATGTTTTCTACATATTAAAAAGAAGAATAAATTTTTATGGGGAAGTCTATTCCTTAGCCTGGAATAAATAAATAAGAGAAAATAACAATATGTGGCCGTCTGGAAAAGGCTTATCTTTTACGACTGCCATGTTTAGAGCAACGTATTAATACGCCCACTTCGAAGGCGAAAACAGAGGATATTGAGTTATCCGAAAAACAGAGCCATGGCAGCCTTGAAACTGCCTCACTCTCCATGTCTCATTCATGGACGCCAACCTCTCGGTCCTTTTCCTGTCTCCACCATGTTATTTGTAAAACCGCCTTCGGCACCCCTTTCGAATTACTGTTTTGCCGGTTCATCTGGTAAAAGTTTCTTGCTTTTATTGTTCTTTTTATAGTTCTTTATACAAACAATTTTACTGATAGAGTACATTCTTTGAACTATATTTTATTTCATTTGCCAAGACCCAAGTGATTAAAATTGTTAATTCTTGCCTTCTCTACGTTACTTTATTTATCTTTTGCTTCCTTGTCCTTTTTATAGTTCATGATTGGGGAAAAAAAATTACCAAGTATAGTTTTTTATGCTAATTATTGAACTCTAAGACTTAGTTTACTTATTAGATGCAAACCATTGTTATTTGAATGGCGAAAATTTTTGCTATTTAGTTCAACTTAGCTTTACATTTTCATGCTCACAAGGTGTTTGTTTCTGGTTCGGCCGGTCCTTGATTTCGCTTTGGAAGAAGGTTTCAGCTTAAGCAGGGAGATAACTCTTTCAAACCCACTTTTTCTTTTCCTTCTTTGGTTGGCATGGTACATAAAACAGCCTTTAAGAGATGGGAAATGATTGGTTCATTTTATGCATTACTGAGTTTTTATATATATATATATATATATATATATATGCATTAATGAGAGCTTTTTTTTTCTTTTGGAATTTGGGCTCTTTCAGTTATAGGAATTTTCAGTTTGAATGCTCTTTGATTCGGTGTTATCAAGTTGCAGTTGATATTGGGTCATCATTGTCTCTGCTTCCTCAAATTTTTGGTTTCTGAATCAATGAAATATTTTCTCGCTAAATAAGTGCAATTGATATCATTTTTTTTTTGAGTATTTACATAATCTATATAGCTTTATTTGCTTTGTTTCTTGAAATCTACTTTTGCAAAAGTAATTTTAATCTTCCATTGATTTTCTTTTTCCTAAGTGAGGCATTTATAGTTACACGAATGCTGTGCCATCTTTTAGGGTTATGCATAATTCCTAGAAATTTGTGTTCATGTAAATGCAGGCGTTTTTACAAGAACCTTGGTTCTTTTCTCTCCTGGCACCTTGGTGTGTATCAATAGTTCTTTGAGGGGAGCACGGGGCAGTCAGCTAAGGATTAAATCAGGTTGCTGTAGTTAATTATATGTTCATCTAGTCATGCTTTAGCTTTTATCAGGGTATATAGTACTCACCATGTAAATTTTCAGCATCAGTACAGCCCGTAACAGAGGAATTGAAGGAGGACCAATCAAAGGATTCTCTTGTCAGCGGGGATTCTATTCGCCAACGATTTCTTGATTTTTATGCTTCCCGTGGTCACAAGATTCTTCCTAGTGCTTCTCTTGTGCCAGATGACCCTACAGTCCTACTGACAATTGCAGGAATGCTTCCCTTTAAGCCTATATTTCTTGGGAAGGTAATACATAAGATTCTTAATGAATCTAATGTGAGATTGCTCGTAGTTCTCGTCAAACAGGATAAAGCTTCAAAAGCATATTCACTGACTGCACCTTTACTCAAGCATTGAAAATTATGATAATTATTTTTGCCTTTCCTGATTTTTGTTAAACTTACACGAAGTAAATTGACATTAGTATTATTTACTTTGATTTTTAGGACTTGATGTGATGAAACTAGCTCTTTATGTGTAGATTCCCAGACAAGTACCTCGTGCTACTACTGCACAAAGGTGTATACGTACAAATGATGTGGAGAATGTTGGCAAAACAGCAAGGCATCATACATTTTTTGAAATGCTAGGCAATTTCTCCTTCGGAGATTATTTTAAGAAGGAAGCAATCCTATGGTCATGGGAGCTTTCCACCATGGAGTAAGCCTGAATTAGTGTTTCTTTTGAGATGCCAAATTTTATGATTGATCGATTTATTCTGTATTTTTCTCAAGCATGGTGATTCCTTATGAAACATTTATTTTCTCCATACAACAATGAAAGTTGTTTGTGCTTACAGATTTGGGTTGCCATCTGAAAGATTATGGATAAGTGTGTTTGAGGATGATGATGAAGCTTTTGAAATATGGCACAATGAGGTAATCCAGGCCGCGATTTAGCACTTGTTAGATTTTCACATATTTAAATGATTTTGATGATACATCATCAGGTGGGTGTTCCGGTTGAACATATAAAAAGAATGGGTGAAGACGACAACTTTTGGACAAGTGGCGTTACTGGTCCCTGTGGCCCATGCTCTGAGATTTATTATGATTTTCATCCCGAGAGGGGAAATGCAGATGTGGTACTTACCAACTTCAGACAATTCTTTTATTTCTTTCATTTGGGAAGAGGGTTATTCAGGTGCTGTCTGGGCATTGTTTTAACTCACAGGTTCCTCATTCCCCTTTTTTTTTTTTCCTTCTTTTTTTAATCCTTAACCTGGGTGAGTAATATGCAGGATCTTGGGGATGATACAAGATTTATAGAGTTCTACAATCTGGTATTCATGGAATACAATAAAAAGGATGATGGTACACTCGAGCCCTTAAAGCAGAAGAACATAGATACTGGTCTTGGCTTGGAGCGCATGGCTCGTATTCTTCAAAAGGTATCTATGATCTTCGTTTCTCATGTCAAACTAAAGCTAATATTTCACCGAAGGTATACCTTGTTAGAATTGTTTTTGAGCTTATATGCTTTGAAACATTAAAAATCATATTTTATGCTTTTTTTTCAGGTTCCAAACAACTATGAGACTGACTTGATTTATCCTATTATGGAAAAGGCATCAGAACTGGCTAATATCTCATATGCCTTGGCAGATGAGCAAACAAAATTGAAATTAAAGGTACAATTTTCAGTTTGCTTATGACAGCCCTTGTTACATTTAAGATATTATGGCAAATGAAATTTCTTATTTGGTTTCATAAATATGTCTCAGTATTTAAAGTTTCTATTGCTTTCAGGTTGTAGGAGATCATCTACGGGCAATAGTATATCTCATATCCGATGGTGTTTTGCCTTCAAATATTGGTAGAGGTTACGTGGTTCGGCGGCTTATCAGAAGGGTTGTTCGAGCTGGCAGGTCCCTCGGTATAAAGGAAGAAGGAAGAAATAATCTTGAAGGGGCATTTTTACCTATAATTGCAGAAAAGGTAATTGAATTAAGCACCCAGATTGATTCAGATGTCAAGATTAAAGCCCTCCGTATTCTTGAGGAGCTGAAGAAGGAAGAGCTTCATTTTGTGCAAACTCTAGAGAGAGGAGAAACTTTACTTGAAAAAATGTTAGCAGATGCATTATCAAGTGCTGAGAAAAGCGGGACTGTGCCTTGTTTGTCTGGAAAAGAAGCATTTATTTTGTATGACACTTTTGGATTTCCAGTGGAGTTAACGACAGAAATTGCTGAAGAACAAGGCGTTAATGTAGATATGAATGGTTTTGACATAGAGATGGAAAACCAAAGGCGTCTATCTCGGGCTGCACATAATGTTGTTAAGCTTGCAGTTGGTGACGGTGCAAATCTTACTGAAAATATAAAGGAAACCGAATTTGTAGGATATGACACCCTTTCTACTCAAGCAGTAGTAGAAAGCCTTCTGCTCAATGGTAGTCCAGTGATACAGGTTTCTGAAGGAAATGATGTAGAGGTTTTGCTTAACAGAACACCATTTTATGCTGAATCAGGTGGTCAAATTGGAGATCATGGTTTACTATATGTTACCGGAGGTGAAAACCAACAGACAGCTGTTGTGGAGATCAAGGATGTGCAAAAATCCCTAGGTGACATATTTGTTCATAAGGGAACTATCAAAAAGGGGGCACTGGAAGTTGGTAGAGAAGTGGAAGCAGCTGTGGATGCAAAACTCAGGCAGCGGGCAAAGGTACCAACTTAATGCTTAATTATGGCTTTATTTTTTGTCCATTTAGTAAGTTTGTAACCAGCACTTTCTTTTATTCATGCAACCCATTCAGGTGAAACTGATTGACGAACCAGAAAGTTAACTAGCATATTTTGTATTTTTTGGATCTATACTACCTTATTCTTTAATCTTCAAAAGTGGATGATTGGAATGCTAATCTACACCCCCTAGGTCTAGGCCTTTATTTATATATCAAATAAATACAGAGAAGTCCCTATCGGACTCTCTAATAACATAAGGCCAAGTGGCCATATCATCTAACATAAACTATGTTTAAGTTTTTTGCTTTTTTCTTCTTTCAGGTCCATCATACTGCTACTCATTTGTTACAAGCGGCACTTAAGAAATTAATTAGCCAGGAAATATCACAAGCTGGCTCCTTAGTGGCATTTGATCGTCTCAGGTTTGATTTCAACTATGGCCATGCCCTTACTGACTCTCAGCTTGAAGAGATTGAGCGACTGATTAATGGGTGGATTGAAGCTTCAACATTTCTTAAAACAAAAGTGATGCCTCTTGAGGATGCAAAAGAAGCCGGTGCCATTGCAATGTTTGGAGAAAAATATGGCGAGCAGGTCTGTTTTCAGTCTTCATTATACCAGTTTACTTTATGCATGCATTGTTCAGCTTATCTTGGGTTCATTGTACGTTTTGTTAAATAACTTATGAACATACATCATATTCAATCGGACTTTTCATGGTCTTAACATGTCTTTTGTTTCCTTAATACTTGCTCTTCAATAATCAGAACTTCCTGGCCATCTAACCACCTCTATAATTGGATCAGGAAACTGCATTTCCCTGTGTTGGTGTCAGGTCATTATGCTGCCATTTGTCTTACTTGAAACTTATAATTGTAATCACTGATGGAAAGATCATGGTTTTCGATTAATTCAATGAAAACAGGGATGTGGTCTTCAATGCTCTAGCAATAGCTAGTACATGTCACATATCAGTTTCTCCAAAGTAGAAGA
>JAQSVH010000008.1:642231-655934 GCA_029448705.1 Adansonia digitata | reverse complement strand
TCAATTAGTATCACTTAACTCATTATGCTGAATTAGATCAGTCCTTCTATAATTAGTATAGATAATAAATTGAAATCGGTCAACAAATAAAGCTAAATTGAGCGAACTTGATAATTTATGTATTCGTGTCATATTCGTATACTTGATCGTATTTCAAGTTTTTTTATATTTTTATCAATTTTGATATATTTATAATTAGTATTACATAATTTTTAAGAATATAATTATATCATGTTATATTCATATAATCGTATAAAATATTATCAACTAACTTTGTAAATAGAGATTAGGCCCACGTGGTCTTTTAAAGGGCCATAGTTGGGCTTAAGAGGCCTAATCTCTTGGCTACTTCGTAGCCAATTTTTCGGCTTTTAGCGAAAGGGAACATTAATTTTAAATAAGAGCTCCTTGCCCCTCGCAGTGGTGCACAAGTCAAAAAACCAAAGAACTTTTGGTAATTGTAATATTTTTGGGGTTTTTTTTTTAAATCATCATATAACATATATGCATAATTAATCCTGCGGAATGTTTTCTCAAGGAGAGAAAAAGTAATTAAATTAGTGTTAAAATGATCATTAATGCACTTAATTAAGGATCTTGCTAGCTGGGTACCTCTAAAAAGGTACCTACACAAAGCACCGCTTTATCATTCCTTCCACAAAGCTTACATTAACTGTAAAACGTCTCTAGACTGCAATTTCACATAATTAAGCATTAAAAACAGTGTCACATAGTAATCCAACAAATACTAATAAGTTGGATCAGATCACTGTTCTATTTTTATTTTTTAAACATACAAAGCGCTTAATTATTTATCAATGTCGTCATTTTGATATAGAGCTAAATTGAGTCCACCAAATGTCCTTTCACGGAAGGGCACTGATTGTAAGGACACTGATCGTAGCAGTCAAGATTATCGCCATAGCTAACTCCAAGCATGTCACAGTACCTTTTATAGAACCCAATGCGGTCCTCTACATAGTCATTCTTACCCTGGCCACATTCCAAGCCGCCATTGATAATATTTGTGGTCAAACCATACCCTGGAAGCCGACCCGCCGCCAAGTCATTGGCGGAAGGTGTCCATTCCCCGACCATCACTTCGTGGCAAGAAGGCTTTGGTGGTTGTGGAGTCATCCAAAACCAGAATGCAGCTTCGAAGGCCATTGTAGCATTGGTTAGTAGCAGGTCTGGGTTTTCCAACAGGTTCTGCCCTATGGTCTCTCCAAATGGCCCATAGTTGTAGTTCCTGAAAATATCAAATTTAATTCATTGTTGCAATGTCAACAGAAAACAAGTTTTGAAAAAAATTAATTGGTGAAAGTTCATGTGGTTACCAAGAAAGTTGGATGGGACCTCGGCCATAATATGCTTGACCAGGAACACAAGGGTACTGTTGGTTTTGCCAATCGCAATAATCTGAACCGGGGCTTACTTCTCTATTATAGCAGTATCCCCATAAAAAGGGACCACCAGGAGGATCCCACCCTGGTCCACCTAGAGCGTCATCAAATTAATTGTTAGAAAAAGATACTAATGTTTTTTGAGAATTGTTAATTAGCAAATTATTGTCACATTGAAAAGACGGTGAACTTTGCTGAAAATGGTACAAACCAGTAGTTTCATGGGAAGTTTGGCCCAAGAAAGCAGCAACTTCCCTCTTGCGAGTGGCATCATCGCCCGTCGCAGCAAAGTCAGGATAAGACTTTGAAGCAGCTATGAAAGCTTCATAGGTGTAGAAGCCAACGGCATGACAACTAGGACTATTTCTATACGGAAACATCTCTTCAAACAGTTCTCTTGTTATAATATCAGCGAGTCCACCGCTAATGTCACCACCACCACCGCCGCCGCCACCACCAGTGTCATCTCCAGTGCAGTTAAGTTGGCAACCATTTTCCTCAAGGCAGTAATCATCAGTGGTGCCACACCAACCCCATTTGCTACAACATAGGCCTCCTGGGCATAGAGCACCATCAGCTTGCTGTCCACACTGCTCAGCTGAACCAAGGACTGGAAAGGTTAAGAACAAAGGAAAAACTGACAAGAAGCGAAATCGCATTTTTTGTTTTTTTAAATTTATTAGAATGTTCAAGTGACGATGGGCAAGAGGATGGACGTGCATATAAATAGTTGAAATGATGAAGAAAAATCAGACTATATTTTTGAAATTAAAGATAAGAATGACGTTCTTATCTACTAAATGATGATTAATTATTAACAAAAAGTTGGAAACAATTAACATGTGGGCGGCTATTTGAATCATTTTATCTTCTTGCACATTAATTCTGATTTAGGACCATTGCTCAAATGGTAACAGCATAGCACCGCCCGACAGCTACTGTCTTTGTGCGTGGAAAATAAACAATGTTTATATTTGTCTATGTAAATTTATTTTTCTGCTCCACTTCCTCGCGTCGCATGCATAACAAGTGATTTATGGTCATTACTGTTTAGGGTTTGTTAGGTTAAAAACAGATAGGTAAAAGAAAATAGAAAGGCCCGAAGGAGGGACTATGTTTTCTTTATCGATAAATAACAAATTTAATCAAAAGTGTACCATTTAAAGTGTTCATAAATCCAGTCAAACTCAATTAATTTTGATTAATATCTTTAAATGTCAAATTTATATCTAATCTATTCAATTACGTTCATTTAAATACTAATACTATTTAAAATTATTGTTCTATATTTATATTTAAATATTTATAAATTATTATTAAATGAAATTATTTTTATTAATCAGTTAATACCTGGACGATTTAAACTAAATCTAATCTTAAAATTTTCTAATCAAAACTTATTTGAAAAAATAACAAATCTTTTTACGTTTATAATATTGAATCTAATCATCTAAAATTTGAGTAAAGTGAAGAGGGAGAATATGCTAAAATAATATGCCATACATTTATTTAGATGATGCAACATTACCAAGGGGAGTTGTCAAGTTTCTTTCAGTTGGTTTTAATGGAAGAGGTAATCTTGTGAACTCCATTATTTGCACGTTTCAGGTCCACCATGATAGGAGTCAACACAAAGATTCTTCTGTGCCTTCTTAAGCTTGGATGATCACTGGAAACGTGAAAGTAAACATGTCCATGTATCAAGCATAGAGGTTTTCTATGGGTCTGAGTTGTGTTATAATTAAATTTTTTTTTTTAAAGCTTAAACCTGACAAACAGATCGCAAATATAGGAAAGAAAAGAAAAAAAGGCCAGGGAGGGACGATGCTTACTTAGGCTAAGCTTTATAGGTGAATGTTTTCTTAGGCTCACTTGCTGTTGCTTGTTGACGTATATAATATTTCAATCTAATCATCTAAAAGAATTTTTGCAAAGTGAAATGGGAAAATATGCTAAAATAATATGCCATAAGTTTATTTAGACGATGCAACTTTACCGAGGGTAGCTATCAAGTTTCTTCCATTAGTATTATAAAAATAAATTTGACAATTCATGTATTCATGTCATATTTATATATTGTGTCGTATCATAATCGTATTTAGAATATTTTATATTATTATCAATTTTGATAAATTAATAATTCGTAGATTTTTGGACATATATTCATATCATTTTATCTTGTATTTTTATTGATTTATATATATTATATTCGTATAATCATGTTTAAAATTATCATATCTATATGGAAGAGATAATCTTGTGAACCCCATTATTTTCACATGTAAGGTCGAGCATATGATAAGAGTCGAGAAAGATACATTTGTGCCTTCCTAAGCTTGGGTTATCATTTGAAACGTCGAAGTAAAGATATCCACAGGTGTTAGATTGGTCAAGCAGGAAAGCAGCTTATAAATTACTTTTTTTCAGACTTAAATTAGATTGAAAGTTTATTTTATTATTTAAAATAATATTAAAAATTATTTTTATATTAATATTCATCATTAAATTTAACTAAAAATAAAAGTAAAAAATTTATTTCGTAAACAAAAATTAAGATCAAATTAAGTTAACCCAAATTAAAAAAAATCGTACTTAAGTTTGGCCCAATACAAGAGAAAAGTAAAGTAAAATTAAAAAAAAAAAAGGTTTGAAAATCATTTCGACGTTTTGATAGTTAAAATGAGTAAAGGAAAGGGAAAGATTATAAAAAAAATTTTGTTCAATTAAGTAGTGGAAATAAAAGGAGAGGATATATCACATTAATCCGATTATATCGTTTTTAAATAAAATATTTTTTTAGTGTGAATAATCTTTAAATTGATTATCTCAAGTAAATTTTGAGAGGTAAAATAAAGAAAAATTTTCAATTAAAGAGATTACATTTTTTTTATAATTAATCCATAAAACATAAGCTTAAAATTATTTTTATATAAAATGTTTCTCAATATTAATTCTTTAATGAGGAATTAAAAACCTAAATTTTTTTATTAAGATAAAATTAAATATAAGTTTGTCTAAGTTTTAGAATTTTCTTACAATTGTATTTGTTTGCAATATATTGTTCTCCTTTTTTTCAGAATTTGTGAAATTCTAACAAAATGAAAAAAACAAACCCCAAACATAACTTTAAAAAAGTTGTAGAAGTTGAAGTCATAGAGAAAAATGAAAAGGGTGAATAATTTGCATGAGATTTAAAGTCAATGGTTAATGTTGAAAATTACAATAATATTCTAATGAAAAATAAAAAATCACACCAAAATATATAAGGCATTTTACATTTATACATTTTAGTCCTTTTCTTTTCCTTGTATTTACTTCAAATTGGGGTAATTAAAAAATGAAGCATTTTGAGAAAAATGGAGGGGACTTTGAGCATTTTTTTTTCTTTATTTTAATTGAAATAATAACTAAACAACGGAAAGGTTTATTTGTTTCTCTTGCTCTCCTTTTCTTTACTTACTCTTCTCTCAATCCAAACATTATGAAAAAAAAAAAAATTAATGATCAGAAAAGAAAAAATGGAGACTTTCTTGTGGAATATTATGTGAAGAATATGAGTAGAAAACTATCAAAAAAGGAAATGTTATTTGCTAATTACAAAGTTAAATTTAATTAGAATTTAAAATATGTGTACATATTTAAAGAGTTAGTTGAAAGATAATATTTTTTTTGAGTTAAAAGATAATATTTCTTAGATATGTATATTTTCAAAAATTAGATAAATATTTATTTTGAAAGATGAAAACTTTTATTTATTCCGAAAAATAATCAAAATTTTTATTTTTATTTTTTTTAAAAATATATAGGTATGATATAATAAATAGGTATGATATAGTTTCATTTATATTTATTTTATCATTAATATCCATATAAATATCTATGTCAATAGGCATGTAGCTTCTAATATATATATATATATTTCAAATTAGTTGTTAAATAAATTCATTAATTGAATTAATATTATTTAACTCATTATACTAAATTAGATCAATACTTTTATAGTTAGTATATATAATAAATTGGAATCAATCAACAAATAAAGTTAAATTGAATGAAATCTAACTTTGCAAATAAAGACTAGGCCCACGTGATCTTTTAAAGGGCTAAAAGCCCTAATGTTTTAGTAGTCGAGTTTTCGGCTTTTAGCGTAAAGGAGGTTAATTTCAAATAACAGCTCCTTTGCTGTCGGCAGTGGTGCACACATTTAAAAGCCAAAGACTTTTTAGTAATTGTAATAATTTTGGATTTTTTTTTTTTAAATCATCATATAGCATACATGCAAATTTAATCCTGCAGAATGGTCTTTAAAGACCAATAAAAAAAATTAATATTGAAGTGATCATTAATGTACTTCATTAAGGATCTTGCTAGCTTAGTACCTCTATAAAGTTACCTACACAAAGCATCATTTTTATTATTCTTCCACAAACCTTACGTTAACTTAACTCACAACATTTCTAGACCACAATTACATATAATTAAGCACTGAAAACAATGTCACATAGCAATCAAACAAACTGTTTAAGTTGGATTAGATCACTGTTTTATTTTTTTTATTTTTATTTTTTAACAGACAAAGAGCTTAATTATTTACCAAAATCTTCATTTACTCATTTTGACACCAAAGCTAGATTGAGTCCACCAAGTGTCCTTTCACGGAAGGACACTGGTTGTAGCAGTCAACATTGTCGCCATAACTAACTCCGAGCACGTTAGAGCAACTCTTATAGAATCCAATGCGATCCTCCACCTGTGCATTCCAAGCCACCATGGATAATTTTTGTAGTCAAACCATACCCTAGAAGCCGACTCGCCGCCACGTCTTTGGCGGAAGGTGTCCACTCTCCGACCATCACTTGTTGGCAAGAATGCTTTGGCGATTGTGGAGTCATCCAGAACCAAAATGCAAACTCGATGGACATTGTAACATTGGTTAGTAGCAGGTCTCGGTTTTGCAACTAGTTCTGTCCTATGGCATCTCCAGATTGCCCATAGTTTTAGTTCCTGAAATTATCAAATTTAATTCATTATTGCAATATCGACAAAAGCAGGTTTTGAAGAAAAGTAATTGGTGAAAGTTCATGCAGTTACCAAGAAAGTTGTATAAGACCCCGGCCATAATATGCCTGACTAGGAATAGAAGCGTACAGTTGGCTTTGCCAATCGCAATAATCTGATCTGGGGCTCACTTCCCTACGAAAGCAGTATCCACATGCATATAGACCACCAGGAGGATCCCACCCTGGTCCACCTATAGCATCATCAAATTAATTGTTAAAAATGATACTAATGTTTGTTGACAATTGTTAATTAGAAAATTATTATAGTCATGCTGAAAGCATGGTGAACTTGGTTGAAAATGGTACAACCCAGTAGTTTCATGGGAAGTTTGGCCCAAGAAAGAAGCAACTTTCTTTTTGCGAGTGGCATTATCGCCCGTTATAGCAAAGTCAGGATAAGACTTTAAAGCAGCTATGAAAGCATCAGAGGTGTAGAAGCCAACGGCACGACAACGTGGATTGTTTCTGTATGTTAACATCTCTGCAAACATTTCTCTTGTTATAAAATCAGCGATTCCACCGCCTATGCCACGAGCACCACCACAGCCATCGCCACCACTCCCCCCACCACCAGTTTCATCGTTAGCACAATTACTTTGGCAACCATTTTCTTTAAAGCAGTAATAATCCGTAGTGCCACACCAACCTCATTGGCGACAACATAGGCCTCCGGGCCACAAGGTACCACCAACATCCTTTCCATACTGCACAGTTGAGCCTAGAAGTACATACTATAAGAACAAAGAGAACACTAACAAGGCTTGAAATCTCCATTTTTTTTTTAAAGAATGTGCTATTGAGTGATATATACACTGCAGACATAAACAAACGGTTACACGTATGTATCCGAAATAAATATAATAAAATAATCAGGCAAATAAAAAAATAGAAAATTTGGTTTTACCAAGTCCAACGAACTTATTGAGTCAAGTTATGGAACCTTTGACCTTAAGATGAAATTTGCCTATCTCTCGAGTGTTTGATAGTATTCACAACTCGTCTCTTAAGCCTCTTCAATCACACTACAGATCAAAAGTACATTCAATTGCAACATAGTGAACCAAATGATGTTATCGATCTCTCTCTCAGAATAGACACAGAACAAATTGCAGAATAGAGAAGCAAAGGAGAAAATAGAGTGTTTTATGAAAAAATGTTCCAGTTTCAATTTTTTTCCCAGAAGGTAAAAAGACTTTGAACAGATATTTTATTTTAATTCTCAAAAAAAATCTAGAGTCACAATTTTATTTTAATTCTATTAAGGTAAGGTTTGTAAAACTTGAAATTGGATACAAATATTTTATTTAGATTAGAATTTGGTTGTATTTTGAACACTAATGAGTTAAGACACTAACTAGCAACTTTATTTGGAGGTTTACCTCCAAGTTAAACAAGCTAGGTATCCCTTGCAACTTGGCTAATATATACCAAATAGTTAAGTCATATTTTATCTACATGGGATTGCTCACCACTCAATACATCCAACCAAATGTTCTTCCTCTTCAAGTTAATATCTTAAGAATAATTTTTCATTCACCACAAATATCAATCATGTAACATATTTATATATCATGTATCTATGTATAATAATCTACATATTAATAAATATATTTCATATTTATACACACAATTTAAGCCATTAATATTCAACATCTGCTAGTGACGATGGGCGAGAGGATGGACGCGCATATGAATAGTTGAAATGATGGAAAAATGTCAGATTATTATTGAAACTAAAGATAAGAATGGCATTGGCAGATTTCAGATTCCCATCTATTAAAGTACGATCAATTATTAACAAAAAAGTTGGAAACAATTAACATGTGCGCGGCTATTGAATCATTTTAGCTTCTTGCACATGAATTCTTTTCCGGGACCATTGCTCAAATGAGTAACAGCGCAGCACCGACCGACAGCTACTGTCTTTGTACGTGAAAAACCAACGACGGCTATATTCGTGTATATAAATTTTCTTTTCTGCTCTACGTGCTCGCATCGCATGCATGCATATGCAAGTGATCGATGGTCATTATTATTAGGGTTTTTAGGTTAAATTTGATAGAGAGACAATGTTTTCTTTATCAATAAATAAAAAATTAATCAAGTCTATATTGTTTAAAGTACTCATAAATCAAATCGAACCTAATCAATTTTGATTGACATTTTTAAATAGCAAACCTAAATTTAGTTTATCCAATTACGTACATTTAAACATCTATATTATTTAAGAAAATATTTAATATTTATAAATTATAATTAAATAATAATTCAATTGGATCTATACTTAAAATTTTTTATTCAAAACTTATTTTTTAAAAAAGTATTAATCAAATAATTTCTTGGAAAAATCTATATATGTTTATAACATTGAATCTAATCATCTAAATTTTGAGTAAAGTGAAAAGGGAGAATATGCTAAAATAATATGCCATATATTTATTTGGATGATGCCACATTATGGGGTGGAGCTACCAAGTTTCTTTCAATTGGTATTAATGGAAGATATACCTTGTGAACTCCATTATTTACATGTTTCAGGTCCACCAGGATAAGAGTCAATGGAAAGATTCATCGGTGCGTTCCTACGCTTGGGTGATCGTGCGTCCAGGGGCGGAGAAAAAAAATTTAGGAATTCCCTTGGTATATATGACAGGGCGAAAGACAGTTTGATTTTCGAGAGTTTTGATCTCTCGAAAATTTAAAAAAATTTCTTAATATATTTAATTATATATTAAATATAAATAATTTTTTTAATTTTATTTAATTTTATTTATTAAAATTTTTAAATAAATATAATTATTAATCTTGACGCTTTTTTAAACAAGCGGTAGGCCCTTGTGGCTTTTTAAAGGGCCAACAAAATGGGCTTGACTGACCCAATTTTTAGTAAAAGTATTGTTTAGCCGCCTTCTTTTAAACATTTACCGTGAGTCTTGATAGAGACTCTGATTTAGAGTAGGAAAGTGTAGATCCAAGTGCGACTTTAATCGAACAACAGCTAATGCGGGTCTCCATCGCCATGACAATAGCGTTACTTCTCGGCAATCATAACCCATCTAATTGTTCCTCTAATTTTAAACGTAGGTAATATAATCATGGATAATTATTTTAATACATTAATTATGAAAGTTTTTAATTTTATAAGCAAGATTGAAAAATTATTATATTTTTTTATTATATATTTAAATAAATAAATAAAATATGTGTTTGTATTTTAATTTTATTTGTAAAATTAAAAAATTACATTATTGATGTATAAAATAATTAAATGTTTACGTCTGATTTGCTGGATATGCTTTGGAGGTTTATTTTTAGTGGTGCAAAGAAATTATAATCTGGATACACGAAGAGAATTATAATTATCGAGATTTAAATCAAAATTTATTTAATATTATTTTATAAAAGTAATTGTATAGATTAACTTAACTAAACTTTTGATTTGCTTTGGAGGTTTATTTTAATGGAAAAATAATTGAAAATTTAATGTGTTGAAAAAATTTGTTCATAGCCAACCTTTGGCATGTAGGATTTTCTTTCGATTTGGTACAAATACCCTAATGGGAAAGGAGTGAAAGTTAGTAGGCTTATCCGTAAAAATACTATTTATTAATTATTGATTAATAATATTTTTTAATATTTTCAAACTATACTTCGTTTATACTAAAAATATATTAATTAATGATTTCAGAATTTTTAAAACTTGTAATATTTTTGTATTTTTAAAAAATCAGCGTATAACATATGCAATAATTAATCTTATAATATACTCTCTCAAAGAAAATAAAGATAATTAAATTAATATTGAAGTGATCATTAACGTCCGGAATTAAGAATCTTACTTAGGTACCTCTAAAAAGGTCCCTTTTATTAATTTTTCACGAAGCTTACATAAACTTATTTAAAACATCTTTAGACAACAATTTCACATAATTAAGCATAGAAAACAGTGTCATATAGCAATCCAACAAAGTGATTAAGTTGGATCAGATCACTGTTTTAATTTTTTATTTATTTTTAAACGTACAAAGTGCTTACTCGTTTACCAATGTCATTATTTGACGCCAAACTACATTGAGTTCCTCAAGAGTCCTTCATTGGGGCGCCCTTTATCGAAACAATGGTTGTAGGCAGTTTGGTTGTAGCAGTCAACATTGTCGCCATAGCTAACTCCGAGCATGTCACAATACCTCTTATAGAACCCAATGCGATCCTCTGCCGGTGCATTCCAACCCCGACCACATTCCAAGCAGCCAATGAAAATATTTGTGGTCATACCATACCCTGGAAGCCGACCGGCCCTCACGTCGTTCGCGGAAGGTGTCCATTTTCCGACCATTACTTCGTGGCAAGAAGGCATTGGCGGTCGTGGAGTCATCCAAAACCATAGTGCAGACTCGAAGGACACTGTAGCATTGGATAGTAGCAGGTCTGGGTTTTGTAGTAGGTTTTGGCCTATGGCATCTCCACATTGCCCATAGTTGACGTTCCTGAATATATCAGATTCAATTCATCATTGCAATGCCAACAAAAAAAGAAGTTTTATCTAATTATCGTAGAAAACAATTAGCGAAAGGTCATGTAGTTACCAAGTAAGTTGTACGGCACCTCGGCCATAATATGCCTGACCAGGAACACAATGGTGAAGAATGGTCCCCGAAACGCAATAATCTGAAGTGGGGTTTACTTCCTTATTAAAGCAGTATCCCCATGCATATGGACCACCAGGAGGATCCCATCCTAGTCCACCTACAGCATCATCAAATTAATCGTGAAAATGATACTAACATTTTCTGAGGATTGTTAATTAGAAAATTATAAAGTCATGCTGAAAATATGCATGCTGAACTTCGTGGAAAATGGTACAAACCAGTAGTTATGTGGGAAGTTTGGCCCAAGAAAGCAGCAACTTCCCTCTTGCGAGTGGCATCATCGCCAGTTGTAGCAAAATCAGGATAAAACTTTGCGGCTGCTAGGAAAGCATCATAGGTGTAGAAGTTAGCGGCTTGACAAACAGGAACGTTTCTATACGGTAACATCTCTTCAAACAGTTCTCTTGTTATAATATCAGCAAGTCCACCGCCGCCACCAGTGTCATCGTCAGCACAGTTACTTTGACAACCATTTTCCTTAAGGCAGTAAATATCAGTGGTGCCACACCAACCCCAGTGGCTACAACATAGGCCTCCGGCGCACAAGGCACCACCAGCATCCTTTCCACACTGCACGGCCGAGCCTAGGAGTGCATAGGATAAGACCAAAGTGAAAACTAACAAAGCCCGAAATCTCATTGTATATTTTTTAGATCGTAAGTGGATTTCTATCAATTGTAGGAGTGACGATGATGGACGTACATATAAATAGTTGAAATGATATCATATAATTATAGAAAATATTTTAAAATTATAATTAAATATTAGAATGGCTCTTTCAGATTTCAATTTCTCATCTACCAAAGGGCCACCATTTATTAACAAAAAGTTGAAAACGATTAACACGTGGGTGGCTATTGAATCATTTTTTAGCCTTTTTCACATGAATTCTATTCTGCGACCATTGCTCATCAGAGTACCAGCGCAGCACCGACCGACAGCTACACTGTCTCTGTACGTGAAAAACCAACGATGCTTATATTTGTATATATAAATTTACTTTTCTGCGCTTTGTGCTCGCATCGCATGCATGCAGTAGAAGTGATTGGTTGTCATTATTATTTAGGTTTTTTTTAGGTTAAACTTGATAAACAGATTGGCAGACAAGGAAAAGAAAATAAAAGGCCCGGGAGGGACAATGTTTTCTTTGTCAATAAATAAAACAAACAATCATCTCTATTGTTTAAATTGTTCATAAAATCAAGCTTAATCAATATCGATTAACATTTTTAAATATCAAACTCAGGTCAAGTTTATCCAATTACATCCATTTATTTAAACACTAATACAATTTAAAACATTGTTTTATAGTTATAGATATATTTAATAAATTATAATTAGATAAAATTATTTTTATTAATTAAATAATACCTCAATTGGATAGAAACTTAAAATTTTCTATTCAAAACTTATTTAAAAACTTTATTAATCAAATAATTTCTTGGACAAATCTATTTACGCTTATAATATTGAATCTAATCATCTAAATTTTGAGTAAAGTGGAAAGGGAGAATATGCCAAAATAATATGCCATATATCTATTTGGATGATGGAAAATTACCGAGGGGAGCTATCAAGTTTCTTTCAATTGGAGTTAATGGAACAGATAATCTTGCGAACTCCATTATTTGCACGTTTCAGAGTCAATAGAAAGATTCATCTTGCCTTCCTAAGCTTGGGTGTTCATTTAAAACGTGGAAGTAAAAATATTCATAGATCGAGTATAGAGTTTTTTAAGGTTCGAGTCGAATTTTAGTTAGAAAATTTTTTTATTTTTTTTGTCTAGGTCTGGTTTAAATCAATTCAAAATTCTATTTTATTATTTAAAATAATATTTAAAAAATAAAAATTATTTTTATATTAATATTTATAATTAAATTTTTAAAAAATATATTTTTTATTATTTAAATAGTACTTTATTCTAGGTCAAGTCGAGTTGCTCATATTTAAGTTGAGCCCAATATAGGTTAGACTTGTCTGATTGTCTAATCAAGTATAATAGAATTTGAAAAGAAAAAATTTTTTCTTGTTATTTTTCTAATAACAACAATTTAAAAATCGTTAACAACAAAATATATAATTGGTTAATAAATTTGACAAGTATTTGAAAACAAATAAGCTTGTTGGAACCACTAGTGATTCTAAGTTCATTGTTACAATATCTAAACTCACTGTTACAGTAACTCATTTTACATGCATAAATATTTTCAATCTCAGCAGGACCAATCTCATGGCTCATCTAAATGAAACTTTTATCTATAAATAAAACAATTAATCAAGTTTATAAGTTGTTCATAAATCAGATCGAGTCGAATTAATCTCAATTAGCACTTTTAAATATCAAGTCCAAGTTTGGCCATCATATTATGTCCCTTTAAACATTAAAGGTATTTAAAAAACTATTTTATATTTATATTTTAATATCTATCAATATATTTCATAATTATCATTAAATAAAATTATTTTTGTTAATTAAATAACGTCTCAACCAGATCTAAACCTAAAATTTTCTACTGAAAATTTATTTTAACAAAATTATTAATCAATTTCTTGGACAAATCTATTTATGTATATAATATTGAATCTAATCA
>JAQSVH010000008.1:572183-599156 GCA_029448705.1 Adansonia digitata | reverse complement strand
AATTAATAAATGAATTATAATACAAATAGTAAATTGAAATAAAAATTTATAAAATATCAAAATAAAAAAATTATAATTCAAATTTATTTTTTTATTTAAACCTTTTTGCAATGTTTGTTTGCTGCGCAGGAAGAGGCCAAAACTGACCTGGACTGTATTGGTTCAAGCTTTTTTTTGTGGGTTACTTGGGTAAGTCTATTTACCATTACTAGGTTCATTAGCTATTAATTAAATTAAAGTGAAATTAATGTGCAATCTCTCAGGACTCAGGCTCTTGTGGTCGCCAGTTGCCACATACTATTAATAGCAAAAAACAGAAGCCAGCTAATTAATACAACTACCCAAACTCTGAGTTCCATAATCTTTCTAATTTTTGCTTAAAATGTGGTGCTTTTTTCCCATAAACTCAGCTCCATGCGTACCAAGTCATCGTTGCATTGGCTTGCTACTCTCTTTATGATATTTCCAATTCCCAGTGAAAAAGACATTAATTATAGCAGCAAAAATAAATGTAAAAACTTTGTTAATTCGTTGAAAATGTTGTTTTCAAGTTAACAAAATTAACCATTTTCTTGCAGAGAATTAACAAGATAAATTTATTTTTGGTTTCCTTATTATTATTATGCAGGGGTTCACTATCTCAAAATTTGTACATAGAAAGCCTGTCCTTAACGTCTGCAACATTTGTTTCTGCCATGACAAATCTCATTCCGGCCATAACTTTCATTGTGGCCATCTGTATTGGGTAATATACGTATTCTTGATTCTTTGACTCATCCTCCAAGTTTTATTTGAAGCGAGAAGCGTTTTATTCGCTTGTCATCAAACTTTGATGGGGTCCAATCCCAAATTTTGTGGCAGATTGGAAAAGCTAGCTTTTGGAACAGTGACAGGGAGAGCAAAGGTGTTGGGAACATTAATTGGAATAGGTGGGGCCATGATACTTACTTTTTACAAAGGAATCGAAATTAATATGGGATCGAACCATCTTGACCTTCTACATCATGGACGCCACGGGGCTTCCTCACAGCCGGGGTCTGCCCATCATCTATTGGGAGCTTTGCTGGCTCTTGGCAGCTGCATCTCTTACTCTCTGTGGTTGAACATTCAGGTAAATTTTAATTTAATAATATAATTCGCAACAAATTTTGTTTTGTCACGTTTACATTTCCCAAACTGACTATCCTAAAATTTTTTATTAAAAAAAGTTTTGAAATTTGACCTTGTTTTTATTTGTTTTACGTAGGCTAAGATGAGTGAGAAATACCCATGTTATTACTCAAGCACAGCATTGATATGCCTAATGGGAGCCGTACAATCAATTGTTTTTGCACTTTGCATGGAAAAAGATATGAGTCAGTGGAAGTTAGGCTGGAATATTAGGCTTCTCACCGTTGCATACTCGGTATGTTACCGTAATCGTTGAAACTAGCTGGAAAATTATTACTTAGGTTTTTATCTTTGTGCATGGCTAAATTTGGAGAATATATGTACGTTCGTTTTGGCAGGGAATTTTGGCGTCGGGGTTGATGTTTAGCTTGATCTCTTGGTGCGTCCGCAGGAGCGGTCCGCTTTATGCATCTATTTTTAGCCCTTTGATGCTCGTCTTAGTAGCCTTCGCAGGCTCATTGTTCCTCGAAGAAAAACTCTATCTTGGGAGGTTAGTAAATAGTAATATTTTGGAATTACCAAAAAACATTTTTTTCCAAATTAAATAAAAAAAAGTAATAAGACAAAGTTTATCTCCACGTAGTAAATGAATACCAAAAAAAAAAAAAATCCTAGGAATTTTCTTATGTAGATTGAGCACATATATAACTTGTAAGATATTGGCTTAATTAACCTAATTTGACTTTTTTTTGTCTGATTCTTACAGCATAATAGGAGCAGTACTAATTGTGATCGGCTTATATATTGTGCTGTGGGGAAAAGGCAAGGAGATGAAGAAGAATAATCAATTAGTGCCATCAGTTAAAAGTAATTCTCAGGATAATGGAGCTATCGAGATTATTGTCACTTCTTCTACCGATGGCAACACTTCCATTAATAACAACAATAATAACTATATTGTAGCCAGTAAAGATTCACCAAAGGAATAGGATCATAGGACTTTGGAAAATAATAAAAATGATATATAAAAATAAAAGACAGAAGACAGAAAGTTTGGTAGAGAAAAGGAGGAAAATGCTTCGAAAAATGTTTTCTTGTTTTTCCCCATTTTCGTTATTGTTTGTAATTACATTATCCGGTTCTTTTTCGTTCATCTTGTATGAGTATGAGTTATCTTTCAAACGTATAATAAAATTTTTGAATATATACAAGTGCCAGCTTTATATCTACATTCGACATTGATTCGGATTTGGGTTTCTTTTTTTTTTTGCAATTTAATCAATGTATATTTTGGGTGCTAAAGACGATGATTGATCTTAAGTCCTATATGAATTTGAATTTTTATTCTTAAAAGAAAAATGGTTGCTTGCTGCTAGCCAATATCACTAGTTATTTGTGAATAAAAACTCTTTATATTAAAACAAATTACTATAAACATCTTAATATAGATATCTTAAAACTACAGCCGATCATAAATGTTTGAATAAATTTGCTTCCACGTACCTTACTGTTAGTGGAAATGGTAATTTACAGCTTAAAAAATACATTCGCAAGTCAAGACTCCGTTGACTATCTCTCTCTTACTAGTTCTCTTTATTTCTTTTTTTTTTTTTTCCCATTTTTTCCTTTCCGAGAATATTACTGACTAAAATTCTGAGTATATACAGTCCTATATGTAGTTTTATTGTTTACACTTTGAACTTCATGCATGGAGGGATGCTGTTATTGGATTTTTATTTTCTATTAATACTGTTTGTTTGTTTCTGCCCCCCCAAACCCCTTTTTTAACTCTCTCTTGGACACACTTCAATCCATTAGCAAAGTGGGCTGCCCTAATTTTGTTTGTTCTATAATGGGCTGGCTTAAATTTGGTTCCAACACACGTAAGTAAACATGACATGAGCAGCAGGAGCCCCAAATTAGACAAAGACCCTTTCTAAAATGATTGAGCAACAATTCAATTCACATCCTTTCGCTTAGGTGGTTTGTTAATATATGTATTCTCGTTGGAAAAAGTAGAATTCACCCTTTCCTTCTTTACAAATCAAAAACCAATCCATGCAAAGGCCGGTAGTAGTACTCATTTTTTGCGCAGATTCGAAGCAATAGGGAAGTTAAGAGTTAGGTCATGGCATTGAAAGATCAAGGGGGCAGCAAAAACAAAGCAATGTATCAAAATCTACTGCATATTTTTCTAGTTTCATATTCTATATATATATATATATATGGTTGAATAAGGCATGGTTTCAATCCTTGAAAATCATTTTGTTGGCAAATCTTCTGCCTTGGGATTTCGATTGTCTTTTATCTCTTTGCATTTTTTTGCGTGCAATATTCGAATAGAGTTTATGGTATGAAAGAAAAATGATTAAATGAGTAAATTCTAAATATATTTTTTAAAAGTTTTATGATCGAATTTGGGTGTAGAATAAGTAAAATTGATTAAGGAAATATAGAATCTGATAATTGATAAGAAATTCTTACTCGTATCTGAGACAGGACAACTCACTTAGGCCTAAGGCATAAAATACCAATGAATCTCTAAATAAATAAAATAAAAAGAAATGAGGGTGTTTTTGTCATTTCAGTTTAACAAAGGGCCCCTCAATAATGGTAGCGTGCCTTCGCCATGATTTGTGGCGCCTGAACCCCATGCCAAACGGGAGAGGCAGCCCTGTGACTTGTTGAGTGTAGGGGTCCTACAAACATCAAAGTCAAAAACCAACCACAACCGTCTGATCCGGTGCTCCACTGATGGTGATTGACGCTATTAAAGTAAAAGCATTGAAAACGAGTGACAAAGACCCGATCTAGTCAAAATCCTAACGTAGCTTAGTACCATACATTCATAAACACCCTATACTTTTCTCCCAATTATTTTTCTTCCTATTTTATTATAAGGTTAGTACTTTATTTCACCGAAGCTTCGGGGGAGCATACTGTGAGATTGAATTTGAAAAGTAAAATTGAAAAAAAAAAAACTCCTTGCCCTTTTATACTTTTTGTTATTACATGGTCAATTTGGTCAAAATAATACTAAATAATTGTGTATTTGTGGTAATAAAACAAATAAAAATGTCAAAATCTAATACATTCCGGAAATGGATCAAATTGGTTTGAGATGGAATTGAGTATTTTGAATTCAATTCATTTCAAATTAATCAAATAGTCCAATTTAAAAATCTAAATAAAATGCATCTTGAATTTAAAACGATTCGAAATTTAAATTTATTAAAAATAAAATTAAAAGTATTTTATGGATCCATATGAATATTTAAAATTTTGCTTGACCAGGTTTGACTTCACAGTGGATTCATCATATCCAAAAGGTAAAATATTTTATAAATCTATAAAAAATATATATTTTTATTAAATTTAAAAAGTTTTTTAATAAATAAATAATAATCAAATAGTTTCCGAATTTAAATTCTATATTCCAAATTTAATTTAATTTGAAAAAGATTATTTTTCAACCGTTCATATATTTAGTATTCATTTAAGAATTATAAAAATCTGACTCAGAATGATATCTTCAAATACCTTCTTGCCTTTCTTTTCCCTAAATTTATTTTAGCTTGCAATCAATTTTTATAAAATTAATTAGACTTTTAAATATTTATTTTGTTCTCAAATGCTTAAGTAAATTTATAATTTTTCATCTAACTTCTCTTCACATAATTCATTTATTCTCACTTATATAATTTATTTAGTTTGCTCTTTTTCCTTGCTTTATTTATTATAAAGTTTTAAAATTTAAAAAAATTATCATTTTTCTTTTTTTTTTAAATTTTATTTTAGACAACATATTTTAATTTTAAAAAGCTTTTTTAGTTAATCTTTTTCATGTTATTAAATACAAAAATAGGTTCATTTAGATGTCATAATGAATAATAAAGGCAGTAATTGACAATTTATTATATCTAGTAACTTTAAATAGTATCATTAGAATACTCATATTAACAAAACCTCATTATATATTAATTTTCAAGAGTTTAATGGTCCTTCTCAAAATCATGTTATAATTAAAGTAAATGTTAATTAATATCTAATAAGATAAATTAATGTGATTATTATTGAAAAGAGTTTAATTAAGTATTTTTAATTAAAAATTTTAATTACATTTTCTTTTTAGTAATCATTAAGTGTCATTAGACATAATTAACATTTGTGTATAACATTAATTGTTAAGCCTATGAACGCTCATTAACTATGCCCATGATTAATGCTTTTGCAACTTTTGTTGTACATTAATGATATATATATTTTTTTCATAATGGTGTCAATGGATTGACGAGGATTAAAAAACATATTCAAAACGTTGCTATTTTCATAATATTCAATCAATTTTATAAACATTGGCGAAACCTATATTTTTTTCTTTTTCTTTCAAGGACGCAGGAAAAAACGAAAGTGTGATGGACGTTGAATTCAGAGGTAATTTTATTTTGTTTGGTTCCCGAGAAAAAAAAAACATCTATGGCGTTTCCCTCTGTCAGATAATGCAAACGGAAAAGTCCAAAGGGGCAAATAGTCGTTGATTGGAGCCTGCTTTTTAGCACTGTAGCTCATGCGCCAAATAAATTTATTTTTTTTATTAAAAAAATGGTAGAGTAGCCTTTTTTCAATGGTTCTATTGGATGGGTAAAGCCCGTGAGCTGAATTTAATGTGGGTCTGGAGTCCGGATTAGATAGAAATAGAATCATAGAAAAGAAAGCTTCAAGAAAGAAGACCTCAGAAAAAACAAAAAAAAATAGAGGAAAAGAAAGAGAAGACTATTTTACTTGAATAGTTCTGACTTTGATACCTCTCAACCACCTACTTTTTTTTTTTGCATGTTCTGTTATGTAAAAAAGTTGTCTGGGTTTCTTGTTTTGGATCTTGTCTTTGGATTTGCCGCATGTTTTCAGGTACCTAACAACGGATCTCATCTTACTTTTTTTTTTTGGCTGTCTTAAATCTTACAAGTTTCAAATCCAGTTCAAATTACCTTTTTTTTTCTTTTACTTTATGTTTTTGGTTTAATGATGAAGAAGATTTGAATATAATCTGGGTTTGTTTGCAAATTTTGTACTTTTTTTTTTGGTTGCAGATCTTCAGTGGGTTCTGAACCTAAAGTTATGTTGGTTTGAGATTTGAATGTAATCTGGGTTTGTTTGCAAATTTTGTAATTTTTTTATGGTTGCAGATCTTTAGTGGGTTCTGAAACTAAAGTTATGGTGGTTTGATCAGATTCAGCGTAGAGATTGAAGCCCTAGTTTTGGAAGGTAAATTATTATTTGTCCTTATTTATGGTTGGTATATTACACATTTGGGGGTGGTATAAATTCTATGGTATTAGCTAAATCGTTGCCATTTATGGATAAATTTTTCGTTCGTGCGGGAAATTTGATTTAAATGGGATTTTGTTGCTTGGTCGAGTTTTCTGAACAACAATATTCCTTCTTCATGTATGCTAGCATTTAAGAAAATTTTTTTTCTTTGCATTTATTTTCCTCTCGAATTTTCGTCTATCGCTGATAGTCAAAGAAAGAGGGTGAGGAAGGAAAATAGAAAAACTCTCCAGTGAAGATTGTCTCTGGAATTCTCCAAGCAGGAGTCTTTGCACAGTTTTCTTTTTGTAGAACAGAAGATATATATATATATGTATGTGTATATGCAATTTCTTCTTAAAAGGGCTTATTAATCTTTGCAGTTTCTGGGGCATTTTTTGTGGATAAACCAAGTTAACATATTAAGGGGATTCTTTGCATTGTTTGGTTTAGTCAAAATGGGTTTAGGGTTCCCTTTAAGAAGTTCTAGCTATTCAGACTGCTAGGGTTCCATAGGAAGCTTGTTCTAGTTGTTATCTCTTTTTTCCTGCTCTTCTCTTTGTTATCTTTTCTGTTTCTATTTTTCCTTTTTTTAATTCTTTACTGGTAGATTTGCGGTTGTAACTGAGTATTTTTTTTCTATGGGCTGCCACAGACACATAATCAGTAAAGTATTGTTATCAGAAGTCGTCAGAACAGACATTATAATTGAGCTGGCTTTGCTTTGCCTTGTGCTTGAAAAATGTCATTCCGTAGCATAGTTCGTGATGTCAGGGAAAGTCTTGGGAGCTTGTCTAGGCGCAGTTTTGATGTTAGATTGATGGGGCATCACAGAGCAAAATCAAATGGTTATTTACATGATTTGCATGATGAGCCTCTAGTAATTCAGAACAGCCGATGGGCCAATCTCCCACCAGAGCTGCTTATTGATGTGATCAGGAGGTTGGAGGAGAGTGAGAGCACATGGCCTGCTAGAAAGAATGTTGTTGCATGTGCATCAGTTTGCCGATCATGGAGAGTCATCTGCAAAGAAATTGTTAAGAGTCCTGAATCCTGTGGGAAGCTTACTTTCCCAGTTTCTCTGAAGCAGGTAGGATTAGTGGTTAATTGAGAATATCCCTTTTTCTGATTTGAGTTGATCTGGGAAACGACATTAATTCTACATCTTTGCATTTATGAGGAGATTATGCTGAAACGTATTTGTGGTTCTTACTTTATCGAGAACTCAAGATTGCAACTCTAACTCTCTTGTTTGACTTTTCAGCCTGGCCCACGCGATGGAACCATCCAATGTTTCATTAAAAGGGATAAATCTAAATTAACATATCACCTCTTTCTGTGTCTTAGCCCTGGTAAGCATGATTCTCAGCTACCATTTGTTGAATTAAGTTGCCTTCGTTAAATTTTTATGTAATCTAATGATTGTTCTTACTGTTGTAAACTTGTAATGCCTATGTATATATGAGGAATTGCATGCTATAATTTAAAATGATTTAATTTCTCTCTGAACTTGAATGTTTAATGTTGGAATACATAGGCTTTGTCAATGACACTTGTCATGGTATTGTTTTTCTGTCTTGCAGCCCTGCTAGTTGAAAATGGGAAATTCCTTCTTTCTGCGAAAAGGGTGCGCAGGACTACTTCTACAGAGTATATCATTTCTATGAATGCTGACAACATTTCAAGATCAAGCAGCAGTTACATTGGAAAGCTGAGGTATGAATGTGAAATGGAATTGTGACATTTTAGTGCAAATTTTGCGCTTCTGCTCTGAGGAATGGTGTCAGCAGTTCTAGTTTGGCAGAAGCTAGTCCTTCGAGTTTAGAAGTACAATTCCTTTTTAATGAACAGATATAAAGTTTTTAAAAGTAAAGCAAAGAAAATTTCCTTTTATTTTGTAAATGGAAAATCACACCCATTCTTGTTGGTTTAGTTCTAGAGAACTATGCTAAATAATTTCTCTCATAACTCCCTTTTTTGATTGATTTCCACATTTCATTTGCCCCAGTTGCTGTCGATTTTAGAAGCTAGCTTTTGGAAAGATTATTTATCACTCTTAACAAGTTTTCATTGATTATGGATTATGAATTTGAAACTGTCTTCTTTCTATTCCAGGTCAAACTTCCTTGGCACAAAATTCATAATATATGACACCCAACCTGCCTATGCCTCTGCTCATGTTCCTCCACCAGGCCGAACAAGTCGAAGATTTTACTCCAAGAAAGTTTCCCCTAAAGTCCCTACTGGCAGCTACAACGTAGCTCAGATTACTTATGAACTAAACGTTCTCGGTACCCGTGGCCCTCGAAGGATGCATTGCATCATGCACTCTATCCCTGCCTCAGCTCTCGATGCTGGTGGTTGTGTCCCTGGCCAGCCAGAGCTTCTTCGGCACCCTTTGGAGGACTCATTCAGGAGCATTTCCTTCTCAAAGTCTCTCGATCATTCTGTTGAGTTTAGCAGTTCTCGATTTTCAGAAATTGGTATGTCTCACGACGATGAGGATGGGAAAATGAAACCCTTGATCCTCAAAAACAAGCCTCCTAGATGGCATGAGCAATTACAGTGTTGGTGCCTGAATTTTCGAGGGCGGGTAACGGTTGCATCTGTTAAGAACTTTCAGTTGATTGCTGCCACCCAACCAGCTGCTGGTGCACCCACCCCATCTCAGCCTGCTCCACCTGATAGCGATAAGATAATCCTACAGTTTGGCAAGGTTGGCAAAGATATGTTCACCATGGATTACCGCTATCCCCTATCTGCATTTCAGGCTTTTGCAATCTGCCTGAGCAGCTTTGACACGAAATTGGCTTGTGAATAGAATGTTAAAAATGATAATTGTGGCCACCAAAACACAAAAAACGATTAATGACAATCTTTAAACTTTCCTCTCTTTTTTCCCCCCCCCCCCCCCATTTTCATCGTCTTTCCTTTTGCCACTTCTTATTAGAGTGATCATTAGTAGGATAATTGATACTGTTCTGTTATTTGTAATCTAATTTCATCTTTGGTCCCACCTTAATCACAGGCTTGCATCATTGTAAGCCCTAAACCTTGTCACTTACGTTATATATTCATGTTAATTCATGAATGATTAAACAAATGCTTGTTTCGCCTTCACATTATTTTTTTTTCCTTTACAGCAAGAATTGAGGATAATGGAAAGGTTGCATACGAATCAGTAAATATGATTTCATTAACCACTTGACTTTAATGAATACTGTTTCCATTGCAATGTGGGAGAAAATTAGGTTAGAACAAAGGAAATTGGCAATCAAAATTTCAGTAGTGGAGGAGGTTGTATCTTTGCTTCTGGTTAAGTAAGCAAACTAGTATGGGAATAGCATCGATGATAGTTAAGATGGTAAAGTGTATCAGCTTTGACAGTGTCAGAACTCGATTCCGCGATGCAAGTTATAGGTTTGTTTGGTGTCATGTCATCCATCAATTCTTTACATTTTTAGCCCAGCAACAACTTAAATAGCACCACGTTCAGCTTTCATCATCAAGCTATATCTATATATATATATATATATTAAAATAACAGTAATGAGAAGGAAAGAAAGTGAAGGCATAGTATTTTCAGTCGAATATTCTCATGAATGTTATAATCAGAATTTGTATAGATCAGTTCCTCCGCCTGGCCTACTACCTCTCCCTTCCTACAGGATTTAAGGAACAATACTTTACACAAATGAGGTCCTTTTTTTATTCACAATACCTAAAAGCAAAATGCATCTTCAACTGTAACCAGATCCTTCCGGACCTGAACTATTCCCAAAAGATATTCCAAATTGGGTAAATAAAATCAAAAAGCTTTGAACTTCTATTACTCCATTTCATTTTTGATTTTTTGCTTTCCCCTCTCATAACCCACACCACACCACTTTCCAGTTGGTTCCTGCAACTATTCCCTACTGATTCGATAATGGCAAGACAAAGAACCTAAGCCTTGATATTTCATCTTTGCCATTGACAAAATATATCAGGCGCTGCTGCCAACATTTACCATTGCATAGAATGAACTCGCCGAAGAACCCGAGGCGGTCTTCTCTTCTCCTCAACAGGGATCAGGTTTTCCATCAGCTGCATTTGAATATTTAAGTAAAACCACGACAAGGTATCAGAATTGCTACCGACATCTTCATTTTTCAAGCAAAGAGGACATATCATTATTAGATTTCAGCCATAGCACACTGGCCAATCATATTATTATGGCAAATAAATAGCCATCATAGTATATAAATATTAAACAGTTATGAGCTTTTCACTCATTTAAAATCCAACCAACCAAGCTTTCATTATGATGTCTGATGTCAAAAAAATTAACCCAAAGCGAAAATGTACGCTTAAATGATATATAGGTGCGCAAGTTCTTTCACTTTTTCCATCCATAATGGTGACTGTAATTTATCTACAACTACATTTTATCACATTAATTAGCAACCAATTGAGCTTCGTGTACTGTTTGCTCAATGTTCTTTAACCAACAAATAAAACATATAGATTGGACTCAGAAACAAGGACAACATTGATCACCATATCAATGATGGGATATTTAAGAACCGATGATTCATAAAATATGCTGAAGAAATCTTAGACATTTGAAGCACATAATATAGTAAAATGGAAAGATGAAACAAAGAGACATACCTGCTTAAACCTCTCCTTGTTCAGCTCAGCCTACAAATGTACGTCTAGAAATCAATACGAATCGAAGATGTTCATGATCTAATGCATAATGAAGAATGATGATTCATACATTCCTCAACATCAACAGCGTCTGTCTAGATACCACTTAGCTAAAAACCAGACTAAAATAAAAGGAAGCCAAAATCTCGTTTCTTTCAACTCATGTCACAAATGATTTATGATTATACTCAGGAGGAAGCATGGTAACAACTGAAATTCTTCAATATAATTTAAAATCATATAATATAGCAGCCTATATTACCTCTTCTCTTAGCAACCGAGCGTTCTCTTCTTCCAATTGCGTTACCAGAGTTTCCAATTCAACAGTATAAGCCTAAATGTGAAAAAGGAAAAGCAATTAAAATCTGAATGGGATAGAAGCAACTATAACTTCTCTCCATTTTCTCGCCAGCCAAACAGAATTTAGAAAAAGGAGAGCCTGACCTGTTTGCGTTCTCTGGACCTAGCAGCAGATTCTCTGTTCTTGATCATCCTCCTCTGTTTCTGCTGCGTCGCTTTATCCAAAGGCGGTTCCTCTACGACGCGTCTTTTTCCTCTCGCGACTCCACCTGCTGGCGCCACCAATCTCTGATGATCAACGCCGCCGTTGTTTCCAAACGTCGAAAACTGACTTCCACCGCCGTTGATAACGGCAGGGTCCACAGGATAAACCCCTCCACCAACTCCCACCTGATTAACAACTCCTCTGACATCCTCTTCTCTAACAGCCCCAGCTTTCGTTAAAAAATCCTCCAAAGTAATCCCCTCCAGTGGAACTTCCTGTCTCTGATCGCCGCCACCTGCCACGATCTCCTTCCACACCTCGTCGACGGACTTGTTCGCCACATCCTTCGGAAGCGAGAAACTGCCCTCGCGTGAAATGGACGCGCCAAGGAACTGCGGTTGGGCCTCAGAGGTAGTTGGTGGCGGTGGTGGGGACGAGTAGATGTTTTTCAAGAGATCGTCCATGCTCATGGAACCAAGGCCGTTTTGAGATTGGCTTTGATTGCTTTGTTGGTTTTGGAGATCAGCGAGGAGAGTGGACAGCGAAGAGCAGAGAGATGGCTGACGTGGCACATCGGGATTCGTCTGTGACGAGGTCGTTATCACCTTAGAAGACGCCATAACATCCCGATTTTCCAGTGTTTTTTCTCCAGTTTTTTTTTTCTTGGGCGGGGGGGGGGGGTTCCGCGGGTTGGATGCGAAGAATTTGAAATTGAGACGAAATTTATTTGGGAAGTGAAAAGTAAAGATGGAAGAGCAGGGAGGGAGAAGGAAACAAAGGAAGGAAGGAAGGAAAGAGGAACATGCGAGAGGATAACGTGTACTCGCGGATGTAGTATAGCACGATTGTCAAATGTAGGGTTAGTTATGTCATTTCGTCTCAATATTTTTACTTTTTATATGGATTATTTGGTTCAGTCACCATCCAGATTCACAATGGCAATGGCATTTTCTCGGCTATGAGAAATGTTCAGAATATTCGCCTAATTTCGTTTCCCAATTTGAATAAAACAATTTTTTTAAAAAATAACAAAAAAAATCTTTGAATTATATAAAAAATAATTTTATATTTTTATTACATTTAAATAAATTTTTATTTTTAATTTTCACTTAAATATTTTGATTTTTATATTAAAAAAAGTATTTAACATTTAATTTATACTTAAAAAAATCTTTAACATAAATCAATTTTTATTCAAAAGAAGAATATCTTTTAATACAAAATAAAAAATAAAAATTTATTTGAATACAATAAAAATATAAAAGATTAAAAATAAAATAATTTAGAAACTTTTTAATGTTGGGTTTGCTTCGGCATCCATTAAGGCGTTTTATTTTTTTTTTGAAAATATTTTTACATTTAATCAATCATTTTCAGAAAATTTACATTTCTGTAATATTATATATATATTCATTTTAGGAACCTCCCCTTTACTATTTTAGCCTATTTTTTAATACTCCATCAAAATATTTGTGATTGACTTGATTTTCAACATATAAAGTAGTAAAATTTTATTTAATTTTAAATAGGAAATATTTGTAATTACTCATGGAAATTTGAATTTTATACTTTTTTTTTAACAAAAGATGTGATAATTTAAAGATAAAAGTAAAAGTTGTAAATTTATAAATTTAAATTCATATTTATTAGGTATTATCTTTTAAAAATAAAAGGTATTTGATTGTCTATAAGTTATGATCTCCAATCATAAACTTAATGCAATAAAATTACATTGAAATAGCATTCAAGTGGGTGATGTAATGGCACGGATTTAAACACTATTAGAAATACTTAATTCAATAATTCCACCATTTTTACATATTTTAACGTTTAATATTACTCAATGAGTTCTGGATTTAAGTTTTTGTTCTTATGTACCAATAGAGTGGTTTACTATATTTTTAAATTTAAGCATCATTTAAAAAATAATAATATTTTCAATTTAACCCTGACGACGAGTTAAGACATTCAAGTATCATGCAATTTGGGACTCGTACAGCGCTGAGGAACTCGACAAAAGCCACCGAATATATTATATTAACACCTCCATTATTAAAAAAAAAATCCTTTTTTTATTATTTCATTGTTGAATACAAAATTAGTTTTTACTTCTATATTATTTATTTTAAGTCTCGTACTAATGGTCAAAGTACTTGTCAAGTTCTCATATTGTACTAAGAAAAAGTGTAAGTTAATGATTTTATCTCAATTTAAATTAATTTAGTTGGTGTATTTTGAAATATAGAGTTGAATTAAATTTGGTTAACAAAAATTATTTTTATTGAAGATCTGATATAAGGTAAAAGAAAGTCAAATTTTTATTATTTAAAAATTTTAATTTAATTTAATTTATCTTACTATTTATATATTATATAAAAAAATTATATTAAATAATAATTTAAATTAAATGAAACCACTGCAGCTTTAAAAAAGCTTATTGGAATTTTTAAGCAAATATTCCGATCTTAAGTCAATCGAATAAAAACTAGGGGCAGCAATTACATTTTTGATTTTTCAGAGACGGCCGGTACAAATGGGCAAAGTGGAGAGAGAGTATATAACACGCGCTGTAGGAAAGAGGGGTATGTACCACAGTACTAGAAATGGCAAAAAGGTAGGTTGCCGATTGTATAGTTTGATTCCGCCGTCGCGAGACGATACGGTTTAGCCTAGGGACAATCGAATCGAACCACCTAACAAAAATTAGTGGCTGTCTTCAAGGCTTCCCTTACTACTTCGAGGATACGTTTTCAGTCTTCAGTTTCACCTTTTATTTTCTTTTTTTCTTTTTTTTTTTTTCAAAATTTTCTTACACGTTTCGCGCTTTTCACGCCGACAACGGTTAGTCGTCGATATAGCCTTGTGAGAAGAAATAGCAATCTAATTATTTATTTTTTCAACTGAATTCGCTAAAATTTTTGCTATCAAATCCTTCTGATAATTTCATTATCGAGTGATGTTCAAATCATTGTTTCTGAATATGCTTATTATTGTTTCTAATATTTCATTTCCGAAAAACAATATGATTTTTAAGATTTCAATTGAGGTTTTATCGATATTTTAATATTTTAAGGAATTTTAAAAGGTTTATATTTAAATAGATTTTTATTGTTTCATTTGAATGATTTATGTTAATAACTTACAGATTTATCAAAGGTTTGGTTACCTCCGCTCCGTTCACAAATAAATTTATTTAAATATAAATTAAATATTTATTTATTTATAAATTAAAAATTAATAGTTTATTCTATATGTTTAAAAAATTAAACTTTTTTTATATGAAAAATATTTTAATTTAAAAATAAAATTATAAATATTAAAATTTAAATTTTAAATTCATTAAATCTAAACTCTTAAGAAAATGACTCCGTAATGATTTAGTATTTACTATTGTAAGACTACGACATTGAGAATGAGCGTGAATATATTGCTTTTAATATATATATATATATATATTATAATGGAAATTTATGAAAAGTAAATCCTTCGAACTCACTCTTTCTTATCAATTTCAGAAAAACTAGCATAACAATATATAGATCCTTCATTTAAATTAAAAAATTTCAAGATAAATATCGAATCCGAAACTACAGCAGGGTGGGAGATGGTCGGAGCAATTTGTAATTTCAAAGATTTGGGTCCAATAGTCAAAAGAATAGATGAAGCTTTTCTCCTCTACCCTTCATGATTTTCTTTCACTGTTTACCACTTTGCGTGTACAATTTTGCTTCTTGCTTGAATCTCGCCTCACCCACCGTTTACTTGACTGTCACATCTTCTCTTTTCTTTTTCTTCAATATAATATAAAAAAGAATAAGAGGAAACTCAATGGATCAAAGGCAGGTTACAACTTTATAAATATTATCAATAAAAATTTTACATTTTATAAACAAAAGCATTTCTCAAGTTCTTTCGAGTTTTCTGCTTTTAATCTAAAGTTAAAATAAATAATTAAAAATTAAGATGTGATTGATTGGTTGAATAAAATATATAAAATCAGGTTTTCAATAGATTGAGACCATATTTGAATCAAATTTGCATTAATTATTAAATAAAACTTTTAAAAATATTTAATTAAATTAGTTAGCCTAATGTTTTGTTATTTTAATAATATCAATCCATTGTTATGTCAAAACTTAATTCGAATTTTTTTAATAATAAAAAATTGAAGGCAAAAATAATATCAATCAAAAGCAAAATAAGTAACACACGACAATTATTTTTCTTAAAAAAAAAAGAAAGCTCACTAAGATTTATCTAAAATTTTAGAAGCCCATTGGAGAGCGACCCAAATTAGCCCACAATAGTCCGTTGAAATTAAAATATGGAATCCCACTGCCAACAAGCCCACAACCCAAAAAACAAAAAAAAACCCGTAACCGACATAGCCAAAACTTGGGTTGATGATCCGATCCGAATTCCAAAGTTCCGAACGCGGTGATCATCTCCTTCTCTCGCCTTAAACCTTCCCTTTGTTAAACCCTTTTTATTTCTTTCTCAGTCTCTCCACTCTCCAGAAAAGTCTGAACGGAAGAGGAGGAAAAAAGAAGCCATGGCTGTGGAAAAAGATAAGCTTCAAGAAGAAGCCTCCATTGTTCGTTTCTGTAAAATTATTCTTGGCTGGGACTATTTTCGCCTCCTCAAATTATCCAATGTTCGTATCCCTCTGGTTTTTTCCATAACAAATTTCAATATCCTTTATTTAAATTGTTTTTGTTATTGGAAATTGGAATCAGAAGAATAGCAAAGATGCAGCGACGTCGGCTTTAAAAGAAGTGAAGGATAGATACAAAGACATTGATGATTACTTGTCTACTTTCGAGCCGCTTTTGTTCGAGGAAGTCAAAGCTCAGATTGTTCAGAGAAAAGATGAAGAAGAAGGTAGGATTTCTGTGTTTGGTTCATGAGAAAAATTTTTCAAAACAATCTCTCTCTCTTATTTCGTCATTAAGCATTGCAGTGACCGATTGGAAGCTGAGGCTGGTTATGGAATGCAATGAGGCCGATGGGTTTCACTTACCTGCGGTTACTTATGAAGCAGAGGAGGAAGAGTCAATATCACAGAATGACCTCTTGCTGCTCTCAAAAGAGGAGGTAATTAAGGCTTCATTTGATCCTTGTTTTTATTATTTGCTTACTAAAAAAGTTGCTAAAACGCTAAAGCTAATGATGGAAATTGGGATAATAAAGTTGATTAAAAATAAACAAATTAACTGATTAACGTCAATTCTCATATGGACACCTTATTTATTTGTACAATTCTTTTGTTTCTTTGGTGTGTTGTTGACTTGTATTAATTCAACTAGTTTAGTTTTATAATGGTAGAAAACATAGTTCATAATCTTGGCCATGTTTTTGGTTTTCTTATTCATGATCTATTCTGGTTATTTGATAACCGAAGGGGATTTTTATTTGCTGTAATAAAGGAAAAACGTTGAGTGGGATTAAATTTGGTAGATTCTTGATTAGGCTTTTGCTTCTTGCAGTTTAAAGAGGGGAGTAAGAAACTCCCAACAACATATGCATTTGCATTGGTGGAGCATAGACAAAAGAATCTGCTTAGACTCAGAATGTACTTAGCTGGAGAGTTCACACAAGTAAATCCTGATGTTGAAAAAAATTCTGCAAGGCTGATACGTATGCAAGCTCTTATCACTTCTTCCGCTACTGCAGTGGAGAAACGCTTGTTCAGTATAAAGGTAATAAGATAACTGTGTCTTTCCTGCCTTGATCATGGAAAGGTATTGCTTCTGCTCACATTCTTTTCTGCATGAAAAACATCATATATATTGATAGATGGAGGTGCAAGTGAATCCAATATCTGCTAAGACATATAGGTAATGCAATATGTCTTGCAGGTTTGTAGTTTATCAACTATCGCGCGTGAATATATAGCTCTTTGTTCAGTTGGTTCTCTCCCTTTCAAGGATTTAATACTGAAAGCTGCCGAAAGAGATTCTGGTTCTGAAGACCAAGCCTGGAAAATTTCTGGATCCCTTCGTGATTATTTTAAGGAGAATCTTAATAAATCTCAACATGAAGCTATAAATGTGAGTCTCTGATTAAATTATTATTGCTTGTTATTTACACGGTAACCACTGCCTGTCTCCATTTTTCTGATTAGTATGTGCAATTGTAGCTTAAGCAACTATGCGTTTGGATCTACCTTATTATTAACCTACTCATAACCAACTAGTTATTTCTTTCTCTGTGTTGCAGGCTGGTCTGTCTCGTAAACCCTTTGTCCTAATACAGGTTCAAAATAGCTTCCAACTTGGTTTCTTCAATTTGGCTTTGGTTTTCTTAAAAATTTAATGTGAAAAGAACTCTTTCTTTCTCTTTGGATGCCACCTTATGCTGTTCTGATTTCTAAATCTGGTATAATACGCCATTCATTTTAAAATAATGCAGTCACTCTTAAGAGTATATTAATAAGTGACATGGGATGAATGTCAGAATTAGTGATATGCCCATGCCATATGACAAACGTGCGCAGAATTGGTGCATTTGATGAAATAAAATAAGAGGTGAAGTTCTAATGTATCGGCTTTCTAATGTAAGTGCTTCACACAGAATTGAGGTGTATAGAAGATTGAATTTTGATGATTTAACCATATGCTTTTTTATTGCATGCATTTTCTTGAGTTCTACCCCTGCAAAAATTTCTGTATTAGAATTGGGGGGTTGAAGCTGAATGGTTAGTGACGTATAATACAACCTTATTGGAAAGTGTTATTACTCTTCGTTACAGCCACATTTGTTGAGTATGTTGATTGTCCCTTAATTTTTGTTAGCTGACCATGCACTTTTTCCTAGGGGCCACCTGGAACAGGGAAGACACAGACCATCCTTGGACTTCTAAGTGCTATTTTGCATGCAACTCCAGGAAGAGTACACTCAAAGTATAAATTTTGCTTCTTTATTTTCCGAGATCTAGGGCAATTTGTCATTCTTAGGAATAAACCAACAACTGCATGTATTTGTGCTCATACCTATCTGCTTATTGCAGGGGTGGAATGCTTAAACTAAATCGTGGACCGGAACTACCCATTGAAGAAAAGTATGTACCGATTGTTAACTGACTATCCACGTTGTCATCTCTAATCCAAATCGCAGTTTATCATGGATGTCTTGAATTATTTTATTCTCTTCCCTCCATGTTCGGTTGCATTGTGTAGAAAGGTTTTACATTCTCCTCAAATGGCGAATGCATTTTCAAATGATTATGGACTTGAAAGCTACCCTCATATGATCCTCTAAGGAAAATGAAGATTTTAAATATTTTCCTTTCTCAGAGGCAGAATTTTAAAAATTTGCAGTTCTAAGTCAATATAAAAAGGTCAGGTGGAATGATAGTCTTAATTTTTTCATATGGTAGCTACTTTCAGGAGAACCTGTGCTAGCATTTTTGTGCCTGAAATTGTATTATACGATTGAGTCTGACATGCCCATTTTGTGCTGACCTAACAAACCCTAATGGTTCTCCATTATGCAGATACAAGCATTGGGGACGAGCTTCTCCGTGGTTTATGAACGCTAATCCTAGAGATATTATCATGCCTGTTGATGGTGATGACGGTTTCTTTCCCACATCTGGAAATGAGTTGGTAGGCTTAAGTCGTAATATTGGCTTGTTAGCTTCTTGCAATTTGATCAATTATTATCTTCTAACTTCATTGTTGTGCAGAAACCAGAAGTTGTTAATTCCAGTCGGAAATATCGCATAAGGCTGCTGGTATGTGCACCATCAAATTCTGCTCTTGATGAGATTGTTTTTCGCCTTTTAAAGACTGGTATGACTTTTTCTCGCTTTCTTGTACTTCTCTAGAGAGAAAAAAAAAAGCCGGTATAAATCAGAGTTAGTACTATTTAACTATTTTTCAACATTCTTTCTATTCTATTATACTAGACTTAATTATCAAGTTTTATGTGGAATGGTTACTACAGACTTGAGTCTAAAGCGTATTCTTGCTCTTGAAACATGGAAACTAAATTATTTACTTTGATTGATGTTGTTCTTTAACAACTTAACCCAGCATTTAACTTGATTCATGTTTCTCTCTGGCAAACTTGATTTGATATACACACGCACACACACACATATATATATTCAATCTTTTGCTCTGTGTTCAGATTATCAAAAACTAAAATGAAAAGGTTATAGACCAAAGAAACTAGGTCTTTGCCTGAAAAGAGTAAATGAAACCAGTTAAGTTGGCTGGCTGTTGTAGCAAGTTAGGTTTTGATATCATCATAAAACCCTGGAAGTGCTTGACTAGATATATAATTTTGTAAATTGTTTTGGAGGGTGGGGATTATTGTTTGTTTGACAGTTGTCTGAAATGTTTTAAAGTAAATGTGCTTATTAGCTGGCTATCATTCCTGATGTAGTTTTGCATTTACAGGTGTTCGTGATGAAAATGTTCACACGTATACTCCTAAAATTGTCCGCATTGGTCTTAAACCACATCATTCTGTAGAGGCAGTCTCCATGGATTACCTTGTATGTATTTAGTTTAATCTTTGGAACTTCATTTATAATCGGTATGATGAGCATGATCACTCTGCTTTACTGTTAGAATGAAGTTATTGCGAGTAGAACTGTTATAATCAGGAGGGAAGCGCTGTCGATCAAAGGATAGGAAATTCCATCAATTCTTTTATAAACCTTAAATGACATGAAGAATTAGTTGGCTAAGGAAGAAGCATTCCTCAGAGGTATCTTGATGACTATTATTAAATAATTGTAAGAGAAATTTCCTTTGCAGGTTAATCAAAAGCGAGACTTGGCTGGTGATAAGCAGAAACAATCTTCCTCAGGAAGGGATATAGACAATCTTCGTGCTGCAGTTTTAGACGAGGCTGTCATTGTATGTAAATCTAACTTGTCCTGTTGTTTAAATCCAACTTATGGTTAAATTAACTGCATATTTGTGCTCTCGGCAGGTCTTCTCCACTCTCAGCTTCAGTGGTTCAGCATTGCTTACTAAACTGAATTCTGGTTTTGATGTTGTTATAATAGATGAAGCTGCCCAAGCTGTAAGAGTCTAAAATTATTTTATTCTTGTTTTTCATGAATGTTTGTTTTTATGCTGAGTGTGATCTTGAATAAGCTGCATCAATTCATCCTTAATCTGATGTATGCTAGTTTTTCAAATTTTGGAAAGATGGCATTGGATGAATCCTTTTCAAAAACTTTTACTATGCACTTACTACTCACGACTCACCAATTTATTTCCCTGGGAATACATTTGCTAGTGATTTAGAGGAGGCAAATCTCCCTCTTTATCCGCATCTTGTGCCACCATTGTTATCTAGTTATATGTTCTTGAACAGGTGGAACCCGCAACTCTTGTTCCTCTGTCCAGTGGATGCAAACAAGTATTTCTGGTATAATTGTGATGCCTTTTCCCTGTATTGCTTTTTATTCTCTACTCTCCTGTTTTAAAATCGTTGAATAATGATTGTTGTATTTCTCAAAGATTGCTGTAAATACTTGTAATATTTTTTATCTACCAATACCTTGATAGGACGTAAGTATTTATAACCTAAGATTTGTAACTTATTATCATTTTACCTAAGCATATTGAAAATCTATAGATGTAGAAAAAATGGGTAAAGCAATGAAATTGTTAAGGTGGTCGAGAATTACAGTGTGGAAATGGTGATTGTAAAATCATTAAAATAGTAGAGCTGCTGATGATAGTAATAACCTGCCTTTAAATATGGGGTTGGAAAATATTTTGGCAGTTGTAATGGTGAAATAGATGGTGCTGGTGCTCTAAATGCTGCTGCTCTAAATAGTGGCAATTTTTGTGATTGTGGTGCCCATAATTTCTGAGGACAGATTCAATTTTGAACTTGGAAGCTACATTTCTAGTTTGCACCCATGGGATTATATGAATTTGATGTTTTCTAATAAAGAAAACTGACATTTGAAACTTGTAAATCTCACTTCAATTTGAAATTATTTTGTAAATAACTTCATTCTAAAATGTCTAGAAAAGCTTCACTGCACATGTAACTATTTGATATTTACATTATCTACCATTGCATTCTCTTGGGCGATATTATTAGTGCAGTTTATTAATTTACTAATTTTCCTTAGATAGGTGATCCGGTTCAATTACCAGCTACTGTAATTTCACCTGTTGCTGAGAAGCTTGGGTAAAACACTTATTCTTGTGCTACAGGTGACTTTATCTATCTTGTTTCCCTCTCTCTCTCTCATACACATCTTAATTTTGAAGCTATGGCACGAGTTTGTTCAAGAGATTTCAGAGGGCTGGTTATCCTGTAAAGATGCTTAAGACCCAGTATCGAATGCATCCTGAGGTAAGATAATAAATGTATATTGATATTACTTATCAAAATGAAGAAGTTTATGTTGAAGCCTTATTATTTATTGAGCTATAATATTTTCGTTTGACAACCGAAATACTGGTGATATGTAAAAGATGTCAATGAGTATGAGGTATCCTATTTGGTATAATGAGACTTAGTTGAGCAGAGTATAGATAATTGCATAGGCGGCACTGAGCTGGATTAACTTCTTTTGTATCATGTACTTGTATGTTTAGGATTAAGAGTCTTGCATAATCGGGTGGCAATTTAACATTTTACAAGTTCCTTTGTACCATGTGTCATCTTCAATTAGATAATCTATTATTAGCAAATTGTTGAAACATATCTCAGATTACGCTTTAATTATGAGGTGTCAAAACTCAAAAGTATCCATTTATTAGATATTTGAGTGGATCTAATCTATTTGTTGAACAGATAAGAAGCTTTCCTTCAAAGGAGTTCTATGATGAGGCCTTAGAAGATGGATCATCTGTTCAAGAGCAAACTACTCGTGACTGGCACAAATACCGCTGCTTCGGACCATTTTGCTTTTTTGATATTCATGAAGGAGAAGAGTCACAACCTTCAGGAAGTGGGTCCTGGGTAAACATTGACGAGATTGATTTTGTTCTTGTCATGTATAATAAATTGATAACCATGTATCCAGAGCTTAAGTCAAGCTCACAATTTGCAATTATAAGCCCTTATAGACATCAAGTCAAGCTTTTGCAAGAACGATTTCAGGAAACTTTTGGGGTGGAGTCAAAAAAGGTTGTAGATATCGGTACCATTGATGGTTTCCAGGTAATATTCTTGTTCCCTTATGTTATTGAAGTACAACTGCTTTTATGAACTAACGTTTGGTTTTTCTTAGGCACTGCCAAGTGAATTGTTAATTGTTTTACTATGACATGTGGGGATATGGTACGGTAGTTTGTAAAAGCTATGTTCTTGATATTTGGTTGATTTTATCTTCATTTGCTTCTGCGAATCTATTGACACATAGCAATGTGAGAGTCCCCAGGAGTAAGCCTTGATCTGTTGCATTCATATCTTGAACTATTTCATCAGCCAGCATAAATCTAATGGCTTTGATTATGAAATCTCAATACTTCCTTAAAATCTTTGAAAATCAATAAATAAGTTAATTAAGAAGTTATTAGTTTTACAATTGTTCCTGGCTTGCCAGATGATACAAGAAACTTTTGAAATTAATTTAAGTATATGTCACTTTATGCTATTGTTGCTTTGGTTAATATCCTGAATAATGCATTCTCTGTTTTTCCTTTCAGGGACGGGAAAAGGATGTTGTAATATTTTCTTGTGTTAGGGCAAGCAAAGATAGAGGCATAGGCTTTGTGTCTGATTTTCGGCGAATGAATGTTGGAATCACTCGAGCAAAGTCTTCTGTACTGGTAGTATGATATACAAGTCTAGTCAAATTTGAAGGTTGGGTAAAATCATGTGCTTAACCTATTTAGTTGTTTCCATAGGTTGTAGGTTCAGCATCAACATTGAAAAAGGATGAGCATTGGAGGAACCTAGTCGAAAGTGCCGAGAGTCGAGGATGTTTCTTTAAGGTGGTATTTTTTTTTAACTGAATTATTTGAAATTCGTACTGTCAATATAGTGGGATATAGAGTGTGAACCAAATGTTTCCAATTAGAACACAAGCTAAGAAATTCGTTGTGCAGGTAGCGAAGCCCTATGCTTCATTCTTTAATGATGAGTGTCTGGAGTCGATGAAGGTTATGGTGAAGGAGGAACAAATGCTGGATGATATCGATGCCCCTGATGAAAATATTGCAGCCTACAATATGGCCGGAGATGCTGATCAAGGGCCAATGGAAGACAACGACTATGGAGATGGAGATGCAGGGGGATTTGATGATGACTAAACATAACCCTTAGGAAGGGTAAGCCTTTGAATGCTCTATTGACATCTAGAAATCAAATCAGAGACTGTTATTAAATGTCATATAGGATAATTAATTTGGTTCTCTGCTTTCATTGCTTGGTTGGCAATCTAATTAGCATTATAGAGCCAGGTGGGTTTCTTAGGGGAGGAATGTTAATTATATATTGTTTTTACCCATAGCTTTAGCCTCTTGGCACCTAATGTATATATTTTCTCCTGCTGTTGGCAACAGTTCTCTTGCCATGCAAATATCGAATTGCCAGTCTGACAATCGATGTTATCGGGTGGTAGGCTGGTAGCAGATGCTTTGCAGCCGGTATGCGGCATTGTTGACTAGTTCTAGAATTCCATTTAACAAAGATATTTGTATTATTCGCGCATGAATCTTTGAGTTCAAAGGGTGATAACTGATGAAGCCAGAAAAAAAGGAAAAAAACAAAAACTGGAGAAAATAATTGTATTGTACGGTACTACTTAAATATTTAATATATTATTTTTATATTTAATATATTATTTTTATTAAATTTAAAAAATAATACATTAATTGTATTTTTATGAAATATTATCTTAACCTGTGATATTAAATACCGAACATCTTTCATATATATATATTTATGTACACATATGCAAATGTGATATGTAAATATATGAATGTAATAATTTAAGCTTAAATTTGGATTTTTTTTTTTAAAGTTGAAATAAGAAACTAGTATTAAAATTTGAAGGCAAAACTCGATCTAGCAGCTCAAGTTAAGCTGAGACTGTAACAATGACGTACCTGGTTTGGATAACAGCCGTTTGTCAAACGGCTTAGTTAAAAAGGACCATGATATTGACTATAGGTTTAAAACATACAGCAACTAACAAAAAAAAAAACATTCTTCTTCGTTTTTTTTCCTTTTATTAGATCAAAGGAACGAAATAAAATGTTAAGACGTTAACCTTCCCTTTCTTAATGAAATAAAACGTGGTGCGCCACGTTTACAACAAGGAATCTACTCTTCAAATGTTAATAACACGAATGTCACATAAAATATTCGACGTCACGTAAATATATAAATGCATAAAAATTTATATTAAAAAGGCTGAAACAGACACCACTGCACTAAGAGAAATAGAATGTGAAAGATACTTGCCAGTTGGATTAGGATTATGAACCGTACCATACATCCAGTGCACATGCAACTTTACTATGGCAGTCAGAATTTTTTTTCCCTTCCAACTGAAGAAACCAATACAAAAATCAGCAAAAATCTTGGATTGGGGGGGGGGGGGGGGGCCCCACCAAAAATTGATTTCCCATTTAGAATCTTCTCATCATCTTCTTTGCCTAAGCTTTTCTTTTGTAATACTCCAACCATGTGCTTGTGAAGGGATATGGCTCTTCTTTCTTTCTTCCCCTGAATTCTAGCTTTCCCTATTTTTTTTTTCCAACTCTTTTCTCAAGCCATTTGTGGAGAGAGAATAGAGAACAATGAAAGAGAATTAAATACCTTTAAACAATATAAGAGTTAGGAGGGTTTTTGCTTAAACACTCAATCCATCAAATCCACACCGCTTGTCAGTAAGTGACTGCTCCCTTGGACTAATCACTATTGCACAATCCACCGATACCTGCCAGTGCCAATGCCAATTCCAAGAGAAATGATTAAGCAAATGAAAATCACAAGATAATAATGTATGTTGTCAAACATTTATCAATGTAATAATGTAAAAGAGTAAATAGTCAAAATTTGTCATAAACATGATATGCTATGCTTGCCCATCAACGGAAAACGGAATCATGGAAATTTTAAAGCGTGTAGATGGAGAGATCACATGACAATTATGAAAGGGACGATTAAGGTCAATGAAGATGGGTCCCTATAATAGAATGAGATTGACACCAAGTTAAAACACATTTTTATACATTATTAAAACTGCTTCATGGCTAAGTAATGATATATCATAGATGGCAACAAGAAGCTACTTAACGTTTTCATAAGCCAGACAATACTTCTCTTTTAACCCCAATTTTTTAAAAGAAAGTCTAAAGCCTTAGAAAGGGGTAATTTATACATATGTTTTTTTATAAAATGCCGATATTTAGTATTTACGGATATAAAAATAAAAATATAATATTTAAAAAAACTTTTAAAAAAATTCAAGTATACTCAAATTAGATTCATATCCAACATTTACCTTAAAAGATAATGAATTTTCAAGCTAAATTTTGAAAGGGGATTGAGGTTAAAGTTTTGGATCAGATAATAAAAGAATTCGTGGGTGGTGGACCCTACATTGCAAACACAAGTAAAGTGGGTCCAAGTAACAGCCCACCACCAGTGACCGAAAATCACATGGTGAGAAACCGGAACGAAACAAGGACTTCTCTTTTCTATCCCATAAATAATAAAATAATAATTAAATCGTATATTAGTGTTATGTTGGTGAAAATTCACTACTGCTCTCTCAATAAGTAATAACCCAAGAAAAAAAAAGATCCAACGGCAAATTATAATTCTAAAATCCAAATGTATAAATAAAATCCCAGAAATCAGCGGATTGAGTTGGTTAATTTAAACAATCGTATCGAACAATTTAGTTTAAAATTTTCATAAGATTTATGGTCAAGGATAGCGTGAAAAAAAAGCAAGCCGCAGAGTGCGTGTCCTTGAAGCGCGTGAGAAATAAGCCATTATTACCGTTATTAAAAGTTAAACAAAGGTTTTTAATCAGGTCTTTATACGTGCTTTTTTTTTATTTGTTATTGGACAATACATAGTCAATAATACTGAAAGAATGCATCAAAAACTAAGTACATTCCTCTAAATCAATGAAGCACCGAAAGACCATTTCTGTCCAAAAATTTGAGAATTCAGAGAATTATTGGATGCAAAAAAAGCTAAGGATAAAAATCGACAAAAGAAAAGTATCCAATAAAAAGAAACAACCCCTTCCCCACTAGGCTACTACTGGTAGTAGCAGTAGTAGTAGATAATGGCAGCGTCGGCGCAAGTTAGCATGTATAAGAAAGCAAAAAGAGTGGTGCAAGTTAGTAAAAACAAACAAACAAGATAAAAAAAGTTGAGTGGGACCGCGGGGTGGGGGGGGG
>JAQSVH010000008.1:550855-568389 GCA_029448705.1 Adansonia digitata | reverse complement strand
CAAGACATACTATTTTACATCAAAATTGCCCTCTTATTTTAATTATTATTCATATATAAAAATAACAATTTTGTTCTGGGATATTTAATTAATAACACAGCAACGTCTTTTCTCTTTGAAAAGTTAATTAGGGGGGCACCCGCCGTTGGTTTTTCTGAGTTAACAAAGCAAATTCGTAATAATAATAATAATAATAATAATAATAACATTTTTTTTTTACAAAGACTGCTAATAGAGGCTTTAAAGAGTTAATAGAGAACACATTATAAAATCACTGCAAAAGATTACAAAAAAGCAATGATATTAACACTCGAACAACTGATCCGTATTTAATTAAAAACTATGATTTTAATACGATTTAAAAATATGAGACAAATATATTATAATTAATAAATGCAAAATTAATATATTAAATTCAATATGATAGTTTAAACGGATTGATTCATTGGTTATTGAATTTGCTTTAACTATTTGATTAAAAGTAGATCTAGAATTTATTAATAATAATAAATTAAAGTGTAGAAAACTTCCTAGGGATTAGATCTTGAAATTGTCAACTGGAAGACCCTCAAACGACTCCTTGCTCCATGATTTGCAGCCAACTTTTAAAAATTCTTAGCACCATTTGTGCTAATTTGCAATACGAAATTACCAAAGTCATCGTCTCTTTTTAATTTCTTTTAAAATCCATGCATATATATTCTCCAGACTCAAAATTACAGTAATTAATTAATCTATCTTTTATTAATACTGGTTTTTCCTCCAATCTTAAACTTCTAAAAAAAACATACTTTCTATTATTAATTGCTTATAAATCCATTACCTTTATTTTTTTTATATAAAGAAGGTCATAGTTTAGGATATGAAAAGAGATTGCAGATACTGGGACTCGAATCTAGATCTATTAGATATCATTTTTTAAAAGTAACTATATGAATTTCGTGAATTAAACTCGAGTTCTATCTTTACTTCTTTTGTTCGTAATTCTTTTAAACATTTTTACCCTTTAGATAAACATTTTGAAGTTCTTTCTAATTTGGAAATCAATCCACGAAGTTATTGGACTAAATTTTAACTGAAATCGAAGTTCATTCATGGAGGATGTAACTTAGTTTTAAAGTCTGAACTAGATGGCCTGTGATTTCTATTTTAAGGAAAGTAGTTTAGGCCCTTTACTTTGTTAGTCTTAAAACCCAACTCTAATTGGAAAAACAAAGCCATAATTGAGTTATTAATTAAGTGGGAAAACAGTAGACGTTATAAAATGAAAGCTGCTAACTAATTGCAATCCTTAATTAGCGTATTTCTGATTGATTGATTAATTAATTAATTAATTATATATAATTTTTTTATGATTTTTGGATTATTATTAATTTTTTTATTGTAAATTTTTTTTTTCGAATCATATTTTAAGATGGTGCACAGACTGTGCCTGTTTTACATATTCATGTCATCAACCTTTGCCAATGCTAAAATACTCAAATTTTTAAGATTTTTCATGAATCATGTGATAAAGCATTTGATCATTCAAACACATGATTACTTCCTCTATGCTACTATATTACGTAATTATATTTAAAAAAGTATATATTTCTTAAAAATCATGATATATCTAGTATTATCTGATGTTTCTTAAATATCTAATATCCTTACCTTATATATATGTATCTTATTTTTATTTTATAAGTTTAAAATTATAAGGCAATCAAATAATCACACTCGCTTCATCACCAAAAGATATCAATTGATCGATTTTTAAATCATCCTTTTTTCCTTTTCTTGATTGCCGACATGTGAGTGTGTCAAAAATCTTAGTGCGTATAATATTAATCTGACATTTGGTTTCACATGTCAGCAAGCTTATTTGAATGCTACTATTTATATATTTAAAAACACAACAAGGCAACCGAAATAATGTATTTTAATTAAAGTACGATATTAATTGCCTATTGCCCTAATACATTGGACAGTGGAGACTCCCATGGTGCAATCTCAATTCTCAAATAAACTAACATTTTTCTATTAATGAAATCTTTCCTTCAAGAAAGGTCTATTTACTTTCTTATTATTGATTCCTTTGAGGACTTGAGGGTCTAAATTAGTCCCTTTCCAATCAATGCCAAACCAACAACTAGCTAGTTGACAATCTTTTCAAACCCTCCAGTTGGCTCCAAATTAAATGATTTTTCATTATCTTTTCAAATATTTTATTATTACATCTGAATCTTGCATATTTTATTTATTTAAATAATTAAATTTAAATTGATAACAATTGTATGGAGATCAAATGAATAATTTATATATCAAATATTTTTCATCTCATTATAGAATAAAAAATAAAATAAAATTTTATTGTCTATTATGCATTTAAACAACTTGTGTATATGATATTAAACTTACATAAATAATTAAAATTTATGTGATGATTGGTTCATTAAAAAAACCATATTCAACTCTATTTCTCATCAAATTTATATTTGAAAAAGAAAACCAATCTAAAACCTTGCTTAGCATTGCTATTGGCATAACTTTTAATATTATAAACTTCTTTTCACTATAAACACAATGCTAAATGAGTAAAAAAAATTTGCTTTTTTCATTTAAAAACATAGTTTAACAAACTAAACTAAAAGTTTAAAAAAATAAAACTTTTGTAATTTGGGAACTAACTTTTATAAAAAAATAATTTCATTAAATCTTCAAATTGCTATTATTTTAAACTTATATATATTTTTTTATTATTTCAACTTCTCACAGCATTTTTTCATATAAATTTTTAGATCATATTTTTTACCATGCCTTTTTCGATCTCAGCAAACCTAAGTCATTTGATATTGTTCTTTAGATGGACATATATTTTATGATATTAATGCCAAATGTACGTGAGACTTACTGATAAATGTTGGTAATTGAGAACCGATCACTACTTGAAAGTGGTGGATAAGTGACTAGGAAAAAAAAACAAATTAAAAGTTGACTAATGCTATTTAGTGAATTGGGATGGTACTTGGTAAATTAACTAGAATACCCTCAAACTTTTACCAAATTCTCTGCATCTTGGGTCTGAAAAATTCTAAACCCAGCAAAAGCTTTCGCTTGACAAAGCCAAAATCAAGGGTGGGTAAGTCACCATTGACGGCTGGCCAAGGTCGTCGGTCATCTAGCGGTTTTGTCCTTCCTGGGGGTTGAATTCGTTTTGGGCTTTTGAGGCCTAAGCTTTGCAAGATTATATTATGACACACTCAAATTGAAATCAAATGTCCTTCGCCTCTCATTTTTCTTTCCCTACTGCCAAAAAGACTGTCAAATATCCTCATAACCTTCTAATAATTATCTCCCCTAAATTTATTGGTTTGAAATGTACCCAAAAAATGTTGGCAACATTAAGTGGTGGAACTTCAATCTTCAAATCAAATCTAACACCATATGAACAAGGATTACAGATAAAGTACAAGCCAAAAAAAGCCATCAAACATTTGAATCAAACGAAACCTTTACATAAAAGGATGGAAATGGTATGGCAACTTCAATAACTAATAGTATGATTTATGTGAATCAGCAATTGAGAAGCAAAATGGTTGTTTGAGCAACAAGCGAAAAGATCAACCTTGATCATAGATTACAGATTTTGAGTTTAATATTAATAACCTGCATTGCCAGTACTAGTGAATTGTGCTGGCAATGAACCCTTGTAAGCTTCTGATACGGCAGCAGCAGTTTCTGACAGACTAGCCCTCATCTTTGAAATTTTGGATTCAACATCTTCTTTATATTTCGACACTGAATCAACCACCATAAAGAGTTGACTTGCATGCATCTGAATTTCCTCCTCACTCTGTTGGATTGCCTCTTGCAACCTCAGTTGCGAAGCCTTGGTTAAGGAAAATTAAAAAATTAATTAAGGATCATACAGCCACACATACCCTTATTTTAAGTACCGCAATTAAAATTCTCACAAAATGAATTGGATTTTGAGGGTTGAAGTATTCCTGTCTACAAAAAATTACTCCATTTGCCTTAAAATATAAAATCTGCTTTTGCTGATACTATAATACCCATAACTAGAAAGCACTACATGACATTCCACATTTTATCCATTTGTTTCAACCAACGAAGCAGAAGACCAAAAAACAGGCCTACCTTTAGAATCTCCGATGCTTCTCTTTCTGTGATATCTAATTTATGAGCCTCAGTTTGGACATCCTCAACCATTTTCTTGGCTTCTGCAGTAGATCTATAATCACTTTCCTGCATTTCCTTCTTGACCAAATTTATTTGGGCTTCAACCTAACAAGAACAATTAATATGGGAGACGGTTAATCTCAAAAAGAGCCCCTTTCCAAACTACAAGTTTGAGCATTGCTGGCAAGCTTTATTTTCATTTTCAGACATTAGCATCAATCAAATAGAATGCACATGAATAGTGATAAAAAGGGTAAAAATGTAAAAGCATCTCTAAGCATGAGGGTTAAGGGAGGAACAAAACACGGTCGAGATGGAATAAGGTAACCCAGCAGGTTGTGTTTCAAATTTGAGAAGTTCTTGGATCCAAGATATCCCGTGGTTGTTTGCCTCAAGAAAAATTTTAGAACAGAATGCAATGTGCTCAACAAGAAAGATTTCAAGGAAAGCCAATTTTTTTTTTCTTGTGTTCGTCACATTTTCCACAAGGATTTGAACATGATACCCCAATTGAACAACAAAAACGGCTTATAGGATGTGAAAACTAGTAACAGGCATCATCTTGCATACCTGCATGCTCAGATACCTCAAAGTAGTAAAACAAAGATCTAGATCATCACTCAAACAAAGCTAGTAACATAAAATGCCTCCGTCCAAGTATTTCACTAAGTAAAATGAAAGAACCTATTTGCAGGTGATAACGGAAGTGAATTTCAGTGATTTGATACTATAAGAGTAAGGAACTGAACTATCAAGCATAACTTTAAGTATGAAGTCTCAGCTTTGGAACATCAAATTTCTGGAACTATCTGTCCCACCTGATCAGCTGCTTCTGTTCGATCCACATACCATACTATTTTTCATGCCCCAAAATTCTGGTTTACAGAATTTCAATTTTCACAAAGGTGAGATTCAACAAAGGTTTTGGAGCAGGAAAGAAAAGTTGGTGCCAAGTCAAAATCTTGACATGTATATACATAATACATGCTGATCATGACATGCACTGAAACGCTTGAAGAAACCAATAATATCTACATGCAACTATCATAGTGTGAAGACCAGATTTAAAACTACTTACTTCATCAATGCGGGATTGAAGAGCAGCAATACGATTTTTCTTGTCCTCAATCTTGGCAGCCATTTCTTTTGATTGTTGCTGAAGGACAATCATGTCTTCAAACTTTCTCTTAGAACTCTCCCTTATTTTGTCAGCATAGCTTTCAAGCTCAGGCTTAAGTGTAGCTTTGTAGTCAATCCCCATTACCTCAGCAGGTGTTGAGCCATTAGCATTCAGCTCATACTGAAAATCATTACCAAGTTTTAACCTAAAACCACCACGAAAAAATGAGAGCAACACTATCAATTGTTACCAAGAAATAGGTAAAAAAAAAAAAAAACCACGTAAGTTGACAACATACTCGAAATAACAAATTCAAGCACACCAAAACTATGAAAAATACAGCAAAACACAAGTTCGGAATCTTAACACAGACTTTACATACAGAATAAGAGACAATAATCTTAAGCAGAAGGGGAAAAGAAACTCATCCAAGTGCGTTGCGGCAAAGGTCAGAATAGCTCTCAATACAAGCACATTATTTATTATAACTTCAAAAGAAAATTTCGCAATACAATGGAACCAAGGAAAGAAAATACTACTCAACAAATCTTCTGTCAAAATTTCAATCATACACCTAAGGACTGTGGTCAGGTCTCAAGGAAATGAATACAACAAATTGTTTAAAATAAAGCATCATTCATTCAACAGCAATGATGCATTCCAATTTCCACCAGGGACTTAACTTAATTTTCAGCTGCAATAACTAAAAACCTATGCATCTAAATTCCACTTTCGACTACAAGGAGGGATTCACTAATACTCAGTTTAAACTTATTGGCAGTAGTAAACCAAATTCATATCGAATGCATAAGCAAAATATTCAAATAATATCATTAGAAATATATACATGTAACACACGATAAAGATAAGCAAACTAAAAGCTCAGAAAACCTCCTAATGGCTTGGTTGCATTCCATTGCAAGCGATGTAAGCTCCTTAAACTTCTGTCCAATAGCAGAATCAAGATCCCAAGACTTATCCTCCCACGAATTTCTTGCAACCTCTGCCTCCACAATATCCTTCTCCACAGCCTGCATCTCCCTCTTCATCCTCTCCACATCTCTAGCATTAAAAGTTTGCAACTCCACTCTCTTCTTAAGCTCCTCATTCTCCTCGCAAATTCGCCCCCGCTCCTCTTCCTTCGCATTCAATTCTTTCTGCTTACCCTCCAACACCTTCTCCATTGCTCCAATCCTCCCCGTAAACTCTGCGATCATAGCATGAAACTTCTTCACATCTTCTTCCAACACATTCTTTTCCTTCTCTAACATTTCCCTCTCCGTTGGCCCGGTCTTTAATCCCTCTGCTTTAGCCTCCAGTTCTCCAACACTCTTTTCCAAAGCCCTGCAGTTCTCCACCACATTTTCCCTCTCTTTCTCAAGCTTTTCCACGAACTCCTTATCTAAAACCTCAACTAAATCATCCTCCCCGCGTATAAATCTTGTATAACATTCCAATGCATATTCAGTCATGCTATTGTTTTGAGCAAAAGAAGATGTGGAATTCTGAGATAAATGTTCATTGAAGATTGCAAGTTGGACCAGCCAGTGAACGATACCAAGCCAATTAGGCCAATTGTGGGGGGTATTAGGGGCACGGAGCGTGGATTTGTTGAATTTGAAGGGGCAATTTAGGGATTTCAGTAGAAAACCTAGGTCGTCTTCGAGTTTGGAGCAAGGGAAACCAAGAAGAGAAAGAAGGGAGGTGAGGATATTTGAGAGGTCTCTGGCGGAAGGGGCTTGAGAGGGCTTGGTGGAGATGGAAGGAATTGAGTGGGAGGAGAAAAAGGCGTTGATAGAACGGATGGTGGCCGCTTGGAAGGCGCGGTCGGCATAGGGTTCGGCGGCGGAGATGTTGCGGCCCATAGCGATGGAGGAGGGCCGACTGCTGGCAAAGCTGGCATCGGAATCACGCGACTGTTGTACTAACGGAGGATGGAAGGAGTCGGTGGGACGACCGCGCGTAGTGGCCCTCATTTTTTTTCTCCGTCTAGGCGCAGGCTGTGTTTGATTTTGAGTTTCCCTTTTTTTTTTTTTTTTGTTTGGTTAGATCTGTTTTGTGCTTGTGGGGAGCTCTCACTTTTCAGCTTTTCATTTTCCCGCTCAAATGGTGCTCGGAAGTTTTGTAGTTGCAATTTATTGGCAAGTCAAGATTCGACGGGAAAGGACAACTAGGCTATATCCAATCTGGCATGGGGCTAGTCTAAACTAAAGCCGGATCTATATCCTGAGTAGTGAGGACCTTAGTGAAAATATTCAGTAGCTCAGCCCATCAATCCCGCTTTCTAGTCCATTTGCCTGGCCTGGTGCAAGAATGCAACTTCGCACCGCACACGTTGCCCATTAATGTCGAATGAGTTTGTACGGGAACCGAAATTGATTTTCATTCACCAAATCAGACTCCATTTCAGTGCTTGCAATCCACTAAAATTTCCCCACACTTGATTATAGCCCAAGGGTTCAGTGAACATCCAATTCCAATATAACCATAATTCAAAACTTAATAAAACAAGTCATGCAAGCAAAGATTCAACACCTACGGCCGTTTGCAAAAGCACTTTGCAAATAAACGAAGTCCCCAAAGAGCCAAAAAAATAAACAAGTCAACAATTAATAGAATGTTTGAATCATTTAAGGACACATTTCATTGCTCCCAAAATACAAATTTATAGTTTCTCTTGCATTTGAAGACTTTTCAATCTGTGGATAGTCTCCCTGCATCCCTGTCCTGTGAAAAGGCCCGAGGTTTATTGTTGATGGTACAAAGTCTATGTACACAGCATAGATGATCAACAGAAGTCAACTGAAGAAATTACATGTTTACATGATAGCGGAAGAATTCCAACTAGCAGACAGAAAGGAAAGGAAAAGGAATTATGAACACATCCAAATGATTAACACAACAACAAATTAAAACATCCATCTTTTCAACCACTTACTTTCCCAGCCAGCCTTATGATATGTCCCCTAAAATGAATGAGATGTAAATCATTGCCAATTCAAAGTCTATTCTTTTATGTGTTTTACCTAATTTTCGTCTAATACTACGGAGATGTCTACCCTTTCCCGTTTTCCCTCCTTTATAGGTTTCACTTTGATCTATATTTGACCCCCGGTGGCTTCTCTTCGTCTCCGCCTTCTGCCTGAACGTCCCAGAAGAAGTCTGCCATGACGACGGAGGCGGCTAACCAAAGAAATATTGCCACCATCATTCTCATCACCATCTTGATCAGAGGAATCCAGACCCCCAGCAGGAGAGGTGTGGCGAATACCAACAGCATTCTCATCTGCTTCATGCGTAGGCTGCCTTGGTCGTCTACCAAGGTCATTGCCTGATGGCCCAAATGCATGCAGTAGAAGAAAGAAATTTACGAAATTACCATCTAAGCCAACTTCAAAACTTCCATTCCTTTCTGCAGGATCTGCACTGAGACCATCCTCTTCATCTGTCTCGAAACCATGACGATTTCCTTCTATCACATAATCACCAAAAACCATTGCCCCTGGCATAGCTGACCTTATTGTGCTGATCACATCCTCTCTCTCACGCTCTCGTTCAAGCCTTCTCCATTTCTGTTCAAGAGCAGAATCCACTTCCCGTGGCCTAGCACATGGATGATCTGCTTTCATGTGTTTCCTTAGTTCCTTAAAAGTCCCAACAAAAGCGCAGTCATCCTGCATGCAGCTCCTCTTTTTAGCATTTAAATATTCCCTTGCAGGTTCCACCACAGTCCATCCTTTCACCTGACCCCTGCAAAGAGGACATGCAAGTTCTGTTACTTCACACTTCTCAACACCTGGCACTAGCACTGGATCATCAATGGAACTAAGCAAAGATTGCCCGTGATTGGATGAGACTACTTTAGTGTAGAACTTCTTGTACTGGTCAAGGCAGTTTGAGTATCGGAAGCTAGTTCCACACATATAAGGACGGCAGCCTTTGTCATGAGATGAACAGAGAAGAAGAACAGCATTGTGAGGGCACTCCATGCAAACAGAACATGTTACATCTTCCCAGTCTTTCTTATCCAAAGGTTTGGAACATTTTTTGGGGTACAAATCCCCAGAGATCCCTTGACGCTGTGATGACAACGAGTATGGGGTTGACCTGAATTGCCGGAAAGCAGTTCTACGTCGTCCTTTGCTTCCTTTTGCCATTTACAGACTACATCTCGAAACAATATTGTGCAATCAGAAAGTCTCATGACAGTGGAAATAAACTCAAGTCGACATATAATAGTGAAAAAGGATCAATTACTCAGTATGCTTCTCATTTTTCTAAGGCAAATGGTGACTTCAGGCATATAAATAATAATATCTAAATCATAGTTTCTATGATGGAAGAAAGTAACCCTTTTCATCTATACTTTAGTAATTTTATTTTCACATCCTAGGTTTTATCCTATTTGAGGATATCCAAGGAGTTCTGAAAGGAAGCACACATGTTCATGGTAAGCTCTACTTCTTAAAACTTACTAGCATCAATGTAAAAATTAGAAATCTAAAATATTATAGTCCAAGATCCATAATAAATACATGTAACCCTTGAAAGAAAAATGAGATTGATTGATTATTATGGCAACAGATGCCTGGAAGTCTCCATCACACATCCAGATGCAGACAGGCACATTTCTTTCTTGTTCTTGTTCTCTCTGTTCTTTGTCCCCCGAAACATACCATCTTCACCAAAACTAAAGAAGGAATAGGTATACACGGAGGGTTCCAAATGTCCAAACTTGATAGAATAGTCTATCTAAAGAAACATCAAAGCTGGCACACAACCTTAGTCCAAACCAAAAAGCTGTCTTACTTGCAACTAACCATTTGGCTGCTAAAATGATCACAGAAACTAGGAATTAACAGACAACCAACGATAGTTCACAGCTATTAACACTAAGAACTTCATGCTGCATGACTAAAAAAATGATAAAACAATAACTCCCATTCTAATCTCACAATGCCATTTAAGAGCCAAGCCGACTATAACCAAATGTATCAAAATATTTAGCTACACTATGCCCTTATCCTCTTCATTATTACACTGATATACCCTTTTGTAATATTAAAATGTTTGTAGGAACTTCTATTTATTGTGACACAAATGTCTAGCATTCAAGAAACTAAATCAAGGAGGAGGCAGGGAGGGGAGTAAATCCTCATTTCCAAACCACAAACTATTCTCACACCATCAGGAAACAAAGTCTCCCCGTTGTCACAATACTTGCGAATTGCTAGAGATCAATCCACCAATGACATGAAAATTCATGGTTAAAAAAAAAAAAACTAATAATACCAAAATTCGAGATTCAGAAACCTAAACATAACGAAAATCCAGTCATGTACCTTATCCTTGATGAATTCACAGCCATGTTTTAATTATACAAGTGAATTAAATCATCTACCATAACCAACATACATCAACAAAAAAGAAAACCCTTGATACAATTGACATCGGTGTTCCGTTATCCAAGTGAATTAGATCATCCTTGAAATTGAACATCGCAAAAGAACAACCCCAATCAATGGGCAATCAAAATATAACGTGACAATTCATAATTTAAAAGGATGAACTTCAAAGAACCTCACCTGTCCGAAAAAGTTGTGGAAATCTAGATCGAGATAATGGGTTAGTCGGAGATACCAAGTCTCATCTGATAACAAAATACCCAAAGTCAAGAGATTTATTTATATAGATAGATAAACTTAAAGAATCGAAATAACGTGCTTTAGCAATAGATTCACGCAATAATACAGTTAATTAACTGATTAAAAAAATCAGAGGAGAACATGAACCTAGGGTTTTACCCACATGGGACTTTAGACTTTAGCCATATAAGATCTACAAGACTACAAATATCGAATTCAATATCTAATTTTAAAAATAAAAGACAAAAAAGGTAGGAACTTGGAAGTACTTAAGATTAAAATAATTTCATTAAGAAAGTAAAAAACACTCTTCAATGCTTAAAAAGTAAAAATGAATTTTGCTATATCTTTTCTTCTCTCGTGAAGAAAATTGAAAGTCAAACAAATAAAGAAGAGACGAAAATTCGACGGGGAAAAGTAAAGATAACACGACGGACGTACCAGGGAAAAAATGAAGAGCAAAAATTTGAAATAAAGGTGAAAAACGGGATAAAATTAGGGTTTTGTTTGGCAATCGGAAGAATTGGTGACGAAATCGAGGGATTGAAAGAGAGGGAGTCACAGGCGCCAAGAGCTATCGTAGAGAGAGAGAGAGAGAGAGAGAGAGAGAGAGAGAGAAGACTCGACGAATCCGAAACAGAATCCGAATCTAATTAATGGGTATTTTCTGGCGAACTGGGTTGGTCGAGAAATGGGCAATTTTACGCGACGTGAAAAGGTAGTGCAATTCACGCTCCTATTTAAAATGAGACGTGCGTCAGGTCAAGGTAAACGCGCTTTAAGGCAATCTGAAGACCACGCTCGGCATTATCCGAACGTAGTTACGTGCATTTAGGAGAGGTTGTCTAACGGACGCGTCCGTTTTTCAGGCTCAAATGAGTGAAGTGTAGATGACGAGAGCTTCGATGGCGGTTCACGCTCTGTCATAAAAAGTTAACGGCTCACGTGCCTATGACAGTTTGGTAAAGAGCGGCTTTAAGCAGCGCCGTCAGTCCCTGTTGCTTTTTTTTCAGCTCTAAATTTTTCTTAAAATTTATCATCTCAAGTACAATATTATTTCTAGTACATTAAAATTCATCATAAGAATTAATTATTAATTATTATAATCAATATAAAACATTATCACAACCAATAACTTAACTAATTATTTATAATTATTTATATTTAATAAATATTATTTTAAGCCTTAAATAAATAAATAAACATATAGATATATAGTTCATAGATTTACATTACAGGGTATTATATGAATAGAGAGAACTGTGTGATGAGAGAGATGTCATCAAATTTGTAAAATGAAAATTGAATTTTCATAAAGAAAATTGAGATCTTTTATCGATTTATTTTTTGGCTGAAAATCTCTTTTTATATGAAGAAATTAAAAAAATCATTAAAAAAAATCTCAATTTCTTGCAATTGCAGAATTTATTTATTTAGACAAGTCCAGCCCGACCGTATCTACGACAGAGACATGGAAGCCCGCCTGACTACAGGGCAAACTTGAGACGACGGAAGAGATTAAAGCTTAGACAAATACGGAAAACCCAAGGAAAAACAGAGTTGGAAAGTATTGGGTCAGAAATGGATAGATTTTGGGCTAAGAAGGGAAGTCCAATTACCAGAATCCGAACTACTCCACCATATCTCAATCTAACATCGCGACGCAAGCCAAGCAAGCAAGAACACCGCCGCATAAAATCGCAAAACCTTGAAAGCTCAAACACCAGACCAGGGAAGAGAAACATAGAAAAGCAGAGAAAAACAGCCATCTTTATTTGTTTTTTTTTTTTTTTTTGCCAGACAACCTTAATCATTCGAAGATGCCAATTTATGGTGTTGAATCTACTAAGCGAAATTGGCAAACGTATTAGTGTTAAATGATTGATTAGCGATGAAAAGGGGAATTAACTAAACATGGTCATATGCATGAATGCAAATTCACATGCCACTTTTAAAATCAAAATCTGCGATAGATATGCAGCCTTTTGAACCCCATCAAACTAAAAATCAACTACACAGTACAGTTTCTTCACAGAGATGGAAACCGAAACTTACTATGCTGCCAATTCAGACTTTCTATCCTCCAAAAGCTTTAACTCCTCGCGCCAACCTTCTAGTCTTGCCAATTTTTCCAACTGTTCTGGCTTCATATCTTGCTGTGGAGTTTTCTGCTGTTGAGCTTCTGCTAGCCGGATCTATATATGTAAACCAGTTTTTCAGGTAAATAAAAAAACATAACACTAAATTTTATGTATTCCAGATGCTTTAGGCGCTGAAACCAATGTCAGATTTTAAAACAAACTCCCTGGAAAAGCATAAACAACCATGCCACCATCCAAGGAATGGGAAAGACACCAATGTAAACAATCAACTTGCCATGTGGCAGCACCGAAAATGAAGAAGTAATTCCATGCTGAAGTCATTCAAAGTCCTCAAACATGTATAGACAACTTGAACTTGAAACTTGTATAAATAATGCATTATAACAATGAACCCTGTTACTGTTGTCACTCAAAATATTCAGTTGTAACCTAGATGTCTTTTCAAGTCCTCAGTTATGTGCAAGAAAATTGAAGAGATATATATCAAACTACTCAACTTATATATATTTGCAGCAAACATGCATATTTTAGACAAACATGTAACCATACAAAAGCCAAAATCTTAGTTAAAGCCTCTTGGGAAAGCAATTGAATCAAAGAAGAAAGACAGAAAGGAGTCAAGATTTATTGGAATATGGAGAAGCAAAGCATAGAAAAAGCGAGAGGGGGTGAACCAAGAAACTAGTTATTAGCAGCGACTTTTATTACACTCACATCCCAAAAGGGCATAAGCAATACGCAACAGGAAGAATAATAAGCATGGATTTGGCAATGATGAAGTAGCATAGATTTCTCTTAGCAGTGTGGATATACTTAATTTTATCACCTTGTTTCAAAACTCTGCACCACATGCAGCAGTAAAGCTGTCAAACAGCATACGGTTATACCAGCCAAATGCACACACTCATGGAAATGCCTATGAGGTCGATTTAGTAAACATAAAGGAAACGTTTTATCAATTTGAATAATTGCAAATATATATCTTTTTTCCTTTTCCAGTTCTGAGTATTTATTCTAAACCTTCAAAAATATTGCTCATTGCTCTCCTCCCATCACAGATGATACTTAACGATCACATTTGTTAGTGACAAGACTTTTGTCCCTTACGCACAAAGGTTATGAAAAATGCTGCACGAATTATAACCACTATTACTTACATGTTAACGTGTAATGAACCATACCTTCTTTTTAAGCGCCCGAATTTTTTTATCAAGATCTTGGACTGGTGTCCCAGCATCTGAGGCCTCCGTTAAATTCGAGGGAGGAGAAGTTGGAATAGGATTTTGAGAAACAGCAAGATCTGTCATCTCAGAAGTCAATGATTTAACAGATTCTGATCCATGATCCAAAGCTCTCTCAGTTAAGTCATCTTCTTTAATCTCATCATCCGCCACTACTTCTGAGTTCTTAGCCTTTTCAAGAGCAGCCTGCCATAAGTAAATTGGTAAATCAAATGATATGTATTAACATATAGAAACTTGTTTGCCTAATGTCTAGAACAATGGCAAGACTAGATATTTGTCTCTCACTATATCAATAGAGGCATTAAGCTCAAACAAAAAGCCAATCAGTTAATTCTATCAACTAGCCAATGCAAAAGATATGCTTTCCAAGAATTTTGTAGCCGCAGCAACAATGTTGTTGCATGCCTATTTAGCTACAATGCAAGCGAAAATCTGAACCAAAACAGAAATAACAAGTTTTCCATCCTTTTTGCTTTTAATAACAAAGCAAATTATTTAAGATAGAGATAAAGTACAGAGTCCAGTGCAAGAAATCTTAAAAGCTGGATAGCTGTTGGCAGGCTATATACACCGTCACAAAGCCGCAGAAAACATGTTCACTACAGCTTGCTTTCCATAGACACTAAAGATGTTTTGGTCTGTTTCCACGGATTTCTAGATCACTTACTGAAGAGAAAGGGCATTAACTGAAGATAGAACAAATATATCATATTGCCGCTTGGCATGGTGCAAGAACCAAGAAAGAAAGAAAATGACCGTTCGCTCGGCCATGGCTCAATCATAGGAGAAATAACAACGAAGACAGAGAAAAAAATGTGATAAAACCATATGGCTAACATGCACATCCAAATATTTCGCAAACTGAAGTTCCGTGGAAAGAAAAAGAAATGAAATCGTTTCTCTCATGAGATAGTTGAATGAACCAAGCAGAGCAATGAAGTGAGTCAAAATTACAATAACCATCAAACGCAACTAGCTTCATACCTGTAGCCGTTTCTCCTTCTTTCTTTCATTTCTCTTTGCTGACTTCGTCTTGGGTTTTGTTTCCATAGGTGGATCATAAACAGGAGGCACTACTTGCGAGGCCATCTCCTTTTTCCACTGCATCACAGAATAAAACAAAAATAAATGCGACTCTTCTTGTTCTTCTTTCACTTTTCCCTTTGGAAGAAAAGCAAGGTTCTTCAGGAGATATTGCCACGAAATAAAACTTCGAATCCAACAACCCCAACAAAGTCTCTACTCTCTACGAACTTTACCTGAATGAGATGGGACAATCACAACAATACCATATAGCTAATTTTCTACTCATTCAACAGAACATTATCAACAATAAGTTACTTTAACATGAAATTTTTAACTCCAAAACTCAACCATAAAGCCATAGCAAAAGAATTCCCATATTTACAAACATCAAACATAAACACTGAAGCATACATCATACATCCTCCACCATCCATCCATCCATTAATCAATCCCCATACATAAACAAATGCATGGCATACACATCAAAAAATACAAATTCAGTGCCATCCCTCTCTTCCTCCTCGTATTATAATCAGTAAAAGCAAGCCAAAAGATGAAAATTACATGCACTTAAACGCATATATTACATACACGGACATATGACATACCAGGGCTCCCTTGGACTGGTAAATGGCAATTTCCTCCTGGGGAACATAACCGGCCCGAATTCGAATTGGTTTTCGAAGGGTGCCATCGGGTCTTCGAGTGGGAGCTAGAATTCTTTCTCCTTCTTTTAGGGTTTTGCTCAATTCCGCCATCTTCTTCAATTGCTCTTCACTCCCACGAGATTTACATATAATCCTGTGCTAATTGGTAAACGAAAAAAGTTACAATTTAAGGGGAATTACAATTAGGAGTGCTTGCAATTTAATTTAAACTTTTATGCTGTTATCAACAACATTTGAACTTGTGCTTCCCAAATTCAATTGATAAAATATATATATTTTTATTAAATAGTTGATAGTTGTTGAAGTAATTAAACTATTTTTCAAATGAACTTAGTTTAAAAGGATTCTTTCAAGGTATGATTTAAATATTTTTTTAAATTATTATATAAAATAAAGTTTATATTTAATATTTGAAATAGTGAATTATATTGCCAATTATTATATTTAATATAGCTAGTTTATAACTTGTACAATGCACTAATTAATTTTATTTATTTAAATAAGTACATTTATATATGCTAAGTATTATTTTTAAATCTATGTTAAAATATTTAATATTTAAAATATATGAATTGTATATGTTCATCAAAATTTTAATCAAATTTGAATTAAATTTATTCAATTATTTGTATATATATACACAAAATATATATTCAAAATCTAATTTTAAATCAAATTTATTCAAGTTACTTTTTTTATTTTAAGTTATCAATAGATCATCAATTTTTTTAACTTGTATATATATATATATATATATTGCAATGTCAAATATGCTTAAAAATCATGTAAAATTTTAATACTATATTAAAATTAGATTCTACAAGAATACTATTTCCTTGCCAACATTTTTCCTACAAAATAATTAAATAAAAATTAAATCATAAAAATAATGCACATTCACGTTATGACTAGGCTCAAATTATTCTTAATACATAAAAAAAGATAAAGATATAATCTTTTAAATATATATATATAGATTATTTAATGATAAATATTTTTCTTGGTACATTTTTTATGATTAAATTTTTATATAAAAAATAAAAATTAATTGGTTAATATGTATCAAAAGAAATGGTGAATTGAAAAAATAATTAAAAAATCTTACATTTCAAACTTAAAGTTTCAAATTGAAACAAAAAAAGTTACATAACACTGCTATTTATAGGCTTATTAGATGCCAATAAATAGGATGTATACATAATTTTAAATTGATTAATATTTTTCGAATTTAAAATGAGTATAATAAGTGATATGTGTGTTTTTGAATTAAAAAAATAAAATAAGATGATAAGAAAATTTATCAACGTAAAAATTAAGATTTTTAAATTTTAAAAATATAATATTGTCCAATAAAAGAAATTCTCTAAATTTTAAAATTTTGTTGTAACTTAATCTTGATTTTAGATGAGTAATTTTTTTATTATTGTTTAATCTTGATTTTAAATGAATAAAAATATCAAAAGATTGATAATAAATAACATAGAAATTTTTAATTTGAAAATTCTTAAATTCTGATTTTAGATGCATAATTATATTTATTGCTTCTT
>JAQSVH010000008.1:517611-536563 GCA_029448705.1 Adansonia digitata | reverse complement strand
TTTTTATTGATAATGAATTAAATAATTTTTAAAAATAAATTATTTAATTATAAGCTTATTTGGAACTCATTAAGAAAGATAATATTTTTTTTTTACTTTTAATTTTGGTATATGTCTATTTTACCTTTTTATCTTATCCCACCTTCCCAAACTTTTTCTTAAGTTAATTCCATAAAATAAAAAAAAAAAAAAAGTTTGGTACCACTAAGAATTGAAATCCAAATGGTGGGTAATGTGGCATCTTGCTTGGTAGATGGTACATTTCTTTAACTTTTTTAGGAATAATCATATTAATTTCCTCTTTTTTATGTAAGGGAGGGAACAAGTTGACCAATATAGGCACTGCATGTGGACAAAGGATAAAGTCAAGGTTCTCCTTTGTAATCAATTTGATTAATAATAATTATATGAATAGATTATGCTACATATTGAAGTTGTACTTTGACAATAATTAATAACATTAATATAGTGTAAGCTTATTAGACACACTTTTCATTTTTTATATAAAAGTAATAATACCATAATAAAAAAATATAAATATTTAGTTTTGAATTTTAAATTTGTTAGATGTTATTTATTTATAATAATAAAATTTTACGTTTATAAGTTATTTGAGTTTAATTCAAAAAAATAACTTGAATTTGACATACTCATTATCTATTTGAACCTTAGTAGGTTGAACTATAATGAGCCAAATTCAACTATTCTAATATTTGACTTAAGTATTAATTGATGTTTTTATTTTTAATTTAGCATTAAAAAAATTTAATTCAAACTCAAACTTAAATACGAAAATCAAATTTGAAGTCAAGTATAGAAAGTAAACTTACTTTTTTATTAAGTAAGTATTACTAATCAAGCAAATTCAAATAATTTAAATTTTATTCTGAATAAAGCTCGAAAAAAATAAAACTTGATCAAACTTAAGTTAAACTTCAAACTTTAAACGTAGAGTCTCAAATTTCAAATTCAATTCAAGCTCGAATTTTTTACAATATAAACTCGACTTGACGCTAAATAATAATTATACAAATCAATTAATCTAAACTCGTGATTTCAACTTTTCTTTTTTATTTTCTTGATATATTATATCTTACAAAAAAAAATAGTATCTAAATATAAAACGTTGGGTTCAAATTTCAATTTAGTTCCACATGTCAAATAGTAATTGACATTTCAAATCCAGTATTACTTTTTCTTTTCTTTTTTTTTGTAAGTATTGAACTTAAGTCTTAATCATTTCATATTTTAATATAACCATATTTAAATAACGATAAAAGCTATCTAATAATCTTTGCTTATTTAAAATTTGATACAAAATTTGTTTTTTTCTCTCTATTATTCTTATAATGTAAAGCCTTTTTATGAGTTTATAAAAGCAAGGGATGGTAGCCACAAATCAAGAATAGTATTACAATAAGACACATGTCAAATCAAAGTAGTCTAAATAATTACGTATTCAATAATTAATTTAATAAAGCAATAATTATTTTTATTTTTCTGCCTGTGAACAGAAACATCCAACCAAAAGCATGGGCAAACTGCAAATTTATTCTTAGATCTAATAGTTGGAGTAATTACATAATTTTTAATATATTTTATATATTATAATTATATATAAAATAATATATATTCGTATAATTTTAATATATTAATAATTTATATTATATAAATTTTATTATTTTTATATTATTATATTATTATATTATTTTTATATTTTATAATTTATTTTTTTTATCCGTGTTCTTTTAAAATTACCAAATCTAAGCATCAAGGCTGGTCTGCTTTGATGAACTGTGTAACTATGTTTTCCAACCTTGTTTGGGCTTTTTGTCGAAAGAAAATCCTATTGGGCTTTTGAAGCAACAAAACCTTCCTTCGGGTCGATCATTCACCACCCCCCCCCCCGCCCCAAAAATCCAGGAAAAACAGTGATTGACTTTTAAAAAATTAAATCAGATCAAGTTTGAAATTTAGATTTTTTTGAAATTTGATTTACACTTTATTTGGTTGAAAGAAACGAGCAATTTTTTTATAGGTTTATTTAATATGTAATAACTATTTAATTCGTAAAATAATTATTTTATAAAATAATTAATTATGACCTTATTTTGTAAAATTATAGAATAACTATTTAGTGCTTCACCTATCGAATGGTTACTCCGAATTTGGGTGAAATAAGAATTACTTTTAGGGATTAGAATTCTTTTTGTCAATGATTTGAATCCCATAATATTCTATTCAACTAAATCAAACTATTGTTATAGTTATTATATTCTATTTTAACTTATTTCTATTAGCACAGAATAATTATGCTACTTGAGTGAATCAAATGTACTATTAAAATTTTTCATGTTGTTTAATCTAAGATATAGATATATATATAGAAATAAAATAATGTACTTTTTGTTTAGTTTTATTTATATAATTTATAGTTTTTTTTAAAAAAGTTATGATTTACAACTACGTATCAACTATTTATTTAATACTAATTTTTGAGATAAGCTTAGTAAAATAAGATATTTAAAAATTAAAAGTATTTTACATTTAAAAAACTCGTTTATATGAAATTTATATTAAAATAATACCCAATCAAGGTGGATAAAATATGAGTTTAAACATTTTTTTCCTTCTTGAAAAAAACACATTAAGAAAAATAATTTTCCTTCATTTCCATTTTTTTCTCTCATATTTTTCTTTTTCTCCACTATCCTTTATTCTTTGCCAAACATAACGTAAATTCAATTTCAAGAATCATATAAAAACACCAGAAATTAAAAAAAAAAAAAAAAGAGTAAAGAAGAAATCCTTTGTTGACAATTGAAGAAAAATTTTAAATTCTAGAATTTTGTAATATTTTTAAAAATTCAAAACAATTTCTAATTACATATTTGATATCAATAAGTAAAAGAGATATATTTAACTTCATAAACATTATATATAAAGTTTTTAATTTTACTGTTGATGTATAATTAAATAAAAATAATTTCTTATCGATACTATTAGTATCAATTAATTAGATATTTATTTTGATATAATACAAAGTTACTGATATAAAATAATAGTATATTTAATATTAATACATTAAATATAAATATCATTTACATCTAATATTTTAATATATTATGTTTTATTTATACTATTAATGAAAAAATGAAATATAAGGTGGAGTTATCAATCGAATACGCAAAAAAAAGACAAGTTCAAGACAAAATTCTGCAAGTAGGAAGGAAGATTTGGAGTGATTTACTTATGCTATATCAGGATTTAGGCTGCGAGTTCCGGAGTTGTGTATATTTTGTTACTCAAAACATAAGACAAGTCAGAGCAATGGAAAACCCTGCAAGTAGGTAAAATTAGGCAAATGCGATGCACTGGCCAATCAAAGCAAGGCGGGTTGCAACTTTTCTTATAGATTCTGACAACGCCGGAACTGCAGAAACCGGACTTATGATAGACATATACTGATTCTTGCTTGATACTCTGTAAGAAAATCAAATCGAATTAAATTAATGCGGCCGAATACTATTATCATTTCTACAGGACAGCCTGATAGTTTGGTCCAAAATATTTCAAGCTAGGAAGACTCATATGCATTGTTTTACGGGAAATGTTAACCGATGTTATTTGATAGATGGTATTATATTAAATACTTGAATAAACATCGACTAACTTTTCTGCATTTATCTCTTGGTTGGCTCCATAGTCGATTGCTCAAAGTGGAGAAAACGATTGATATTTTATACAATTTAATGAATGCACAACTTAGGCCAAGCAACAAATGTTTAGCTTCTCGTGATTAGTCCCTTCGTACTTTTCTTGTAACCTTATATTTACTTTTTTGATCAAATTCTCTATTTAGAAAGTCATCACAAAACTTCAATAAACATCTTGATTTAGTTGCTAAAGAAAGTCAACAAAAGCTTAAATCCAATTACAAACCTTCTTTCATCGTCCCTTGATATCAAGTCCTAAAAAAACTTGAACAGCAAGAATGGCTATTACGAGCTATGTTTTGGATGTCAAAGGGATTTCTTGGGCATATACATCAATTGTAATAATAATTGACAAGCTTCGCCAAGAGCCCATGTCTGACTCTGGCCAGAAGAAAATGTCTATTAAACTGGTCCTGGAAACCGTATTTTTTTGTCTTCATTACCCATAAAAGAAAAGGTATATAAACTTAAAGTTCATTGCCGTACCAAAACAGATTTGGGGAAAAAAATTCAAAACAAGCAACTACCCTATTTAGTTTAAAAGCAAATTCTCCACTATGATCATTTGAGTAAAGCATTTCAATGCCTAGCTATACTGCATCACTTTCAAGTTTCTAGGATTACTTACAGCCCAAAGAGAAGGCACAACTGGCCTTATACAACAAATACAGAATTTCAGTCCATAAGCATTGCGGTAAGCATTCTCAATGTTAAGCTATACTACCTAAGGCCCGTTTTAGTGTTATTGTTGAAATAACTTTGAGGTTAAAAATTGCGACAACTATGCAAAACTAATCCTTACTACTTTCTGCTAATACCATTATTTACAGACCAAAGCAGTATCAAAAAGATTCACCATCGCAAGCTTCAACAAAAGCCATTGGTTTGTCCCTTGAGAAACAGCTGCGCGGCCCCTAATATTTTCTCAGTAAGAACTTGTAAATGTATGTACCAAATTCCCCTTTTTCTTTCCAAAACTCAGTCACACGGTACAACCCATCATAAAAAAACTTGTAACCACAGTCGAATCACCCTGACAGGCATTTTATCATCCGTGTTGTTCTTCAATGCAAGGTTCCCACGTACAAGCTTTTGATCATTAGGTTTCTTACACTGAGCAATGTTGGGAATTTCACCTTCACCACAGTAAACCAACGTGTCGGAAGTAATCCCAACATCATTCTCGTATCGACCAGAATCAACAATGCTTGTAGCCATGATTTTACCATTAATCAATTTCATACAATCTATCCCTCTCTGAAAATCATGGTGAAGCCCAACTATGCTCAACTCACCCCTCCAATGGAAATCATCACCGACTTCAATTCCTGGAATATGTCCTATTTGCTCACTGGTGTTAACCCATTTCCCTGAACTCTCGAGAACCCTGGCTGCTCTCATGTGAACTCTTAAGCCCGAATTTTGTCGGCTTTCTGGGCTCTTGCCATGTGCTTGTGAGAGCTGGTCTAATAACTTTCTAATGACGAGAAACCCTCTGTAAAAGCTCAGAACTTCGCTAATATTTCGACTTCGATTTAATTTAAAAAATTAAATCAATTATAAAAAAAAATTAAATTATGGTTATTCGTTAATAGAATTACCTGAAATATATAATTTATAAAGTATAATATTATTAATTTTTTAGATGTTTTAAGTTTTATATGATTAAAGTTTTTTTATTTATTTAAAGATATCTTTTATCTATATTTGATATTTGACTGTTTGTTAGATAATTATAATTATATGAATTATAAAAAATTAGAAATTTATGATTTTAAAATATAATTTTAATTTTTTGACGTGGAACAATTAAAATCTGGTTAATTTAGTTTCGAATTTTAATTTAGCTGTTATCAAAACTCGTGAATCTTTGGCGAGAAACCAGGAATATTGTCGCATTACTGGAAAAATGCTTTGTGGTTGGATTAGAGTTCATAAGACTACACGCTCGAGGAACCTTTCAATCGCGAAGAATGCTGGTAGTTATTACAATTATGTAGCTATAGTATATAAGCTGTCCTTTTTTTGTGCAGGATTTCTTGTTGCAGATAAATGGTAGATTTTGGAAAGCTTTGATCGCTTGAATTCCTGTCCATGAGGGGGGGTAAAATGATATTCAAAATGCTAGAATGGGTCTAGTTGAGGTGAAGGATCTCAACATGAAGGTTGAATTCACAGGAGATTTGGATTTTGGAGTCCCTTTTAGCCTTTCCAGAAGTTAGACTTTGTTGAATTTTTTAGTAGAGAGACATCCCGAGCCGCAAAAGTGTGATATTCATGGAGCCATGTTTGCTGCTCTTCGCCAGAAAAAACAGCCTGAAAAATGTAAAGTTGATAACATAGCTTGGGATTCTGACCTGATTTGGTCTTCAACTATGCATGTGTTGCTTACGAAAGAAAATTTGTAGTTTCAGGTAGAACCAGGCTTTTGCCCCGAGGAACTTATGGTCCGAGTGAGATCATCATTAAACGCTAAACAGAAAATTAGCACTCTGGAGTCGCTTCTGAAGTACGGGATAAAATTGAAGACAATGGTAATAAGGATTTCTTCAAATGAAGAGCAGTCATAACAGCACGGAAGATTACTCCACCGTGATGGTTCTCATGGAGATGCTTCCAAAGTTTTTAGTTCCCTCTCTAATATTGTTGTCGTGTATTTTGATCTACCAAGTAACTCAGGCATACACAGCGAGTACTTTACCGATTTTATTAAACAAAATCAGTCTATTTGGTTACAAAATTATTCACAATAAAAATATAGGAACTTGGTAAACATTTTGGGATTATTTCATTATTTTAGTCAAAATTAAACATTAAGATTATAGACTAAACCAACCACTCACTTCATTTATTTGAGATTAAATCTTATAATTTATGTATAATTCAATTATAAATATGATATAAATTATTAAACATAAATAAAAATAAGATATATGCAGTAAATATCTTGTTAATTACGTTAATTATGTTTAAATATATTGCATGATGCTTCTTATATTAATTTTTATTTATTAAATTTGTCATATTCCCATTTGTTTAAAATTATCATGTTTACTTGAAACTTGATAAAGATGCAGACGGAGAGTACTGGGCTTTATGGGTGGGTAAAAAAGCAGACTATAACAGTCTAAGGCCGATGATGGGCCTAAATGTCCAGGCCAGTCATATTACCTTCGTCTTGAATTTTTTTTTTTTAATTTTGTCAAAAATATATCAGGTTTGCTATACTAAAAAGAATTTGATTAATTTACATAATTATTTTTAAAAATATATAAAATTTAATATCGATATTTATAATTATTTTTACATTTAATCTCTTTTGTATATATAAAAAAAACTTAGTCAAAAGAATGAAGTAATAACTTAGTGAAGACATTATGTACATTCTAAAGACAATTGATTTTATTTCCAACGGTCATTTAAGCAAGGTCCCCATCACATATTTTGTTTGATATATCAACTAAATCCCTATGTGCTCTCGTGATCTGTCAGAGCCTTTTTTCCCCAAAATCATCACCTAAATTTAAATTATTGGATGGCTTTGAAAAAACCCTACTTTTTTTTTTTTTGTTTTTAAATTTGATGCTTGACAATGTCAAATGGGCATGGCCCAACCCCTCACTATGTTGAAAGATTCCCATCCTTATTGAGATAAGGAAGGCCATCCACTTCACTTTATTCATCACCACCAAATTGGGGAGAAAACAAGAAGGAATTTTGTTTTTCTTTAAAATTAAAGAGACTAAAGTGATTTATCCCAAAAGATTAATTAAATGAATTCCAACGGTCCGATAGTTGACTCTTTGGCCATAAAAGCTAGAAATATTTAGAAAAATCTACATTAATTGGGATGATTAAGGAATAACATAATAATTACATGAGTTGTTTAATTGATAAGCACAAGAGTTCTGTTTCCTTGTTAATTAATATTCGATTTTTTATAAGAAATATTTCAAGAATAAAATAGCAAATGAACCGATGTGAAAAAAGGACTCTTAAAAATGCTAAGAAAAAGGATTAAACTCAAACAAATATGAAACTATTATTTGATCTCTAATTTTCATTTTACAGTTTATCGATATATATATATATATATGTATATTATGAGAAGCAATAGTTATTACTTTTATATTTTTTTCCCACTACTAATTAGTTGACGTATGGGGCCAAAGTAGCCATCCTTTATATGATTCTCCACCCACTTTAACTTTTTTTTTATTTTCATTGCAGTATTATTCATTAGGTAGATCCGTGCTTGAATTCTCAGTACTTGACATCAAAATATGGAAGCCCTTCTCTCCCAATTCACCTTCCTCTCAGATCAAGCTTTACAAGACAAGAACTTCGATCCATCGGCCATCGAAGACCTGATGAAGCTCTTCGAGATTGAATCTTACAAGGCATGGGCAGCCATGGAGCTTGAACATGAAAAAGAAGTGAAAGAAGCTGAAATAACCATGCAGCAAGCTGAGGATTATCTTGAGTCTGTCATGGAAAGTGCAATGGAAGAGTTTAGGCTGTTTGAGGAAGAAATGGAACGCAATTCAAAGGCTGAACTCGATGGTCTGGAAGACACTGCTGAGAAGGCTAGGAAAATGGGGAATTTGATGGAAAAAGGCGTAACGATTGCCTCTAAAAAGTATATTGAAGCTGCAATGAATTCTGCTACTGCTTCCATGAAATCTGCTTTGAAGGGACTTTCCTCTAACAAGGTTCATCCTTCATAAAATCAACATTTTTCTTTTGTAATTTACATGTATAATTCAAAGGGCTCTTATGGTGTTTCTTTGATTTGACTGTTTTATTTACTTGCATATTTCGTTTAATTGAAAATCCATGAACTGGATTTCAAGAACTTGGTAAAACCTCCATGTTTCCAGGAATAAGAAATTTGATAAGATCAAATAGGCAATTTTCTTTTTTTGTTTTTTTTAGTTGAATGACATCATGAATTGGCCTAATATCACAGATTCTTTCAATTCACTTCAGCAACAGAAGGGTTTGGCTACAGTAAAATGTTTCACGTATCTAAGTTTTTGTTGGCCTGATTCGTACACAAATTCTTCAGATTTCCATGGCCTGCAGTCTGAGTTCTCCATTTCCATGTGCTTAATACTATATACCATAGATTTAAATTACGATCACAAATACATTTTTGATCACATAAAAGAGTGTCGAAAGCGCAGAATAATGACAATAAGGGAGTCGAAACTCCAGAACAGTGACAACAACATGGGTTTCTTTAAAAGTCATATTAGAAGTGTTGAATTGATAACATTCCTAACGGATGTTTAGCAGTAGTGTTAGTTAATTTCTATGGCTATGGATGCTTTATTTGCAGCGCAGTTTTGAAGCTAGCAATAAACAGATGCCAGTTACTGAATCCATCCATTTGTTTTCTGTTTCCTTGCTTTCCACAAACTAAGTCAGATCCGATATGCCAAGAATTGAACATAAGCTGAGATTTCATCTAGTAATAGAGCATGTTGCAGGAAAAACAGAACTTTCAGCTGCATTTAAAAAGTAAATGCCAGAAATCATAAACTAATCTGATTGATAAATTAAGCTATGCATTCCCCAGAAAGGCAGAAACAGTAAATACCAAATTATGTTCTAAGCGTGTGTGTGTGCGTGTGTATATATATATATATATATATATCCCATTTCTAATAAAGAGCTAAGAGCTGAACCAACACTCTTCTTCTCCACTAAAAGTAAATCTTTGAGGAAACTTTTGGTTGTTCCAACTCCTTGGATGCTTTGATGTTGGTTAAAAAGGGCACAATTTAAAAGATATTATTAAATACTTTGCAGGGATTAATTTCATTAACAGCTTAGGCACTGGCTTCTGATTTCTATCCATTGTTTTTCTTGATATTTGTTCAACTTAAGTCCTTCCCTCGGTTACAAGCCAACCTTACATCAAATGTGAAGTCTTCAAATAACTTGAAGGTTCTTTCTAAAAGTTTTAAGCTTTACACTATGTTACGTGCTATTTATTTTCTCTAAAGAGAGAGGACGACCGTTCTGGGGAATTAGAGCAGCTTCAAAGACGAAAGGAAGACGCCTTGAAGAGGAAAAAGCAACAGGGAGGAGTAGGAAGACACGTTCAAATCAGATGAAATTTTTAGGAAAGAACAAATTGCGACCACAGTTGTCTTTGCACTTGCTTCCAAATGATTTTGATTGTAGAAGTTGTTCTAATGTTCTAATATTTGTGATGAAGCTGAACTTCCTATTTGTATTTTGAGGATATAACTATAATTGTAAGTGCAGTTTTGAAGTTGAAATGCTTTTTTTTTTTTCCTAGTCTCGGGCTTCTAACTTGTGGGTTTATCAAGAGTAAAGCACTAGACTGGTTAACTTAACGTGTCCAAGCCCAAACCAATCTAAGCTCAGCTCCCATGGCCCCGCTGGCCCAGATACATGTTACTGGGATCAACTATGCTCCTTGGGAATGAATTAGACGTTGCATCAGCCAGAAGCTTAGCTCGGTTCAGACAATTGGCAGTCTGAGAATCTAACTCCCTTTAACTTGTGGGTTTCTTACAGCAAGAAGAAAGAGAAAAGAGGAGAAGCCCAACTTAGCATTTGTCAGTAAGCAAGATGTCTGGAAGCACTGAAACATATGGTCCAATTCAGCTTTTATCTGGATTCGGTTTAGTCAAAATTACCATAAAACACTAGATTTGCATTTTCTAGGCAGAAACATTGAAGTGGAAGTTGATCTTAAATACAAAGACCTGTTTCCCAACGGAACACTCACTGATTACTTTTAGATTGGCTCGGGAAGAGGAAGAAAGTTGAGGGCATATATTCTATCATTTTTACTATTTGGATAATTGGAAATTGGATCGAGTTTGAACATTTTAAAGCTATATATATTTATAAAAAAATATTGTTTGAGGATTCAAATGCCGAACGGTTGGGAATCAATTGATTTAAATGAGTGAATATGATAGAAGTATTATTGTGTTATTCCATAAAGTAAATAAACAAAACAACCAAACCTCTTTAGGACATGGCATTGAAACTACAACTACTACATTAATATTAAGGACGTAACATGAAAGTCTCAGTCTCAGACTTGGGCGTTGGAGTAGACAAATGACGACCCAGTCCAGCGGCGTCATTGGCTCCTTAAGCCCTAAAGTTCGACCTACAAAAGCCCTAACCTAAGCCATAAATAATATATAACATATATGCTGTAATTGAAATGCACGCAAGTGAGCCATTTACTCATGCTTCAATATGAATAAACATAATGTTTATATTTAATTTCTATTACTTTAGATTTTAATCACACAACCTACATTTATAACTAAATAATAATTGAAATAAACAAAAGAATGGATCTCACTATAAAAAGGTGGAAAAAATGTATTAAGGGATTTATCAAATTGGATAAGAATTTCACTCGTTTTAAAACTCTTTTTTTTTTTACATTAGAAAATGAAAGACTGTAAAGAACATTAATTATTAAATTAAATATATGAATAGGATATTTATAAATATTTAAACCAGAAAGATGTGAAATAAAATGTTTTAAAATACTAAGGTACAAAGATTAAGTATCTGTATCCAATAACGATATGTATTTGCAAATCAAAATTTTCGTTTTTAAAAATTTTGTTCGGAAAGTTGACTAAAAGATCCAAAAATTCGATATGGGTATGTAAATATGTTGTAGAACAATGTCTTAAATAAATATATAAATGCAAATAATGTAATACCATATATATAAATAAAAAAGTTTAGTTACATATAATTTTATATAAATTATTCATATTTAAATAAATCTTGTTTGATTTAATTAGTTTCATTTAGAATATTATTTTTATCATTGTATTCTTATTTAAAATACAATGATCTTTCATAAACTCATTCTTTTTGCCACAAATGCTTATTCCTTAATAGTTAAAGCTTTTGTTTGGATAATAGTTTCAACGGTATATTACACTTTTGCATGTTCGAACAATCAACTCTCCATTTTCTTCTAATTACTATCAATTTCAGTTCGAACAATCTATAGGAGTAATGGTGCTGTTCAAGAGAAGCTGAGAATTCAAGATATATAGATTAAAAAGAAGACAGTTGAAAGAAAACGAGTGAGTGGATGTATAGATCAAACCAGCGATAGGGTGGACCAATTTTTTTTTTAAGATATAATAGTCACAAAAAATGAGTTTAATTTTACGATAAAGTATCAGATACATATTTCATATCTTATTCGACTGATAAAGTGTCACGGACTATACAGTAATTATAATTGAAGGGTCTATCTAATAATAGATGAACATGAAGGGTTGGTGGAAAAAAAAGTTAAGAGTTGTTGTACTAATCAATTTTATATTCAAATTTTATTTTAGAATAAAAGAATGGAGGAACAAATTGAAATAATTATAAATAAAAGAGATAAATTTAATAATTTATTTTATATAATTTATATATTATAATTATATTTAAAATATTATATATTTATATAAAATTTAATATATTAAAAATTTATAATTTATATTTATATATTTTTTATATTAAAACTAAGAGACTATAGTAAAGGGAGAAAGATTCATTAAATGTAGTGGGACCCCAGCTGTAAATAGGCATATGACATGGGAATCGAATGACTGAAATTACCCAGAACAAAGAGAAACAGCAAATAGGCGGGAAATCATGGAATTTGCAAAAGCAATACTCTCATCGACATTCCAATTCCATAAGAATTGAGTCAACTCAACGATTCAAACACTGTCTTCTGATCGTCCAATCTGAGACCAACCGGTGACACCGTCAAATCTGACTGACGCACTACTTCTCTTATTTTATATTTTTTCTCTCACATATATCATCATTAACGCATAATTGCCCTCTAGGCCAAAAGAAAACATGGAAAGAAGGCAGGGGTGGGGCCGAGTACGGGAAACAACATCGAATGTTGAGACACCACGTGTCTCATCTGTCATTTCTTCAGGACACCAACGTGGTCTTGTCTCCTCCTTTGTGGTGGCGCACACCCGAAAACAAAAAGGAAATTTAAATTAAAATTAAAATTAAAAAAAAACAACAGTCAACACTGACTGTACTTGGGAGGTGCATTTATTAGAAGCACGTGGAGGTTTGTAAGAAGATAGGCCTTCCCCCTCTCTCCACCCAGCGTACGATTTGGGCGCATCCCAGCTGTCCATCTCTTCCATGCATATTTCCCACTTCGCAAAGCTCCCTCCCTTCATTTGACTTGGTTTTTTCTTCGACTTGGAGCTTTCATCTTATTAATTTCTTTCCATTCCTTTTCCACGCGCTCTCCCCAATTTTTATTTTTATAATTTATTTATTAAAAATAATAAAATATAGAATATATAATTTATTAGTAATATCTTCTTTATATACAAAAAAGAAACAAAAATAAGATGAATATTGTTGTCACGCGCTATGGAGTGAGCGTCAGGAAGGAGAGATTAGAAATATTTGAAGCGTCGACGTCGGCGATTAAATTCGGTTCCTCGTTACTCGGGCTATTTCTTTCCCTCTTGCATCGCTCACGCTGACAACCCCCACCATTACTTGTAAACAACCAAATCTTACTTGCATTCCCAAACCTATACATCATTTTTTTTTCCTTTTTCTCTTAAAATTATAATTTTATTTCTGAGTATCTTAATAATACTTTTATATATAATAATGTCTACCATCAATACATTAAAAATACTAAATAAATTTGTAATTATTATCTTAAATATATTATTATAAATAACATATAATCAGTCATTAGCAAAATTAAAATTTTATTGTCATTTTATTTCTTTCCTTCAATTTCATAATTATAATCATAGAAAATCTAGAAATTTCATATAGAAAGAAGGAATAAAAAAAGGATTTCACTAAAAATAATGGGTTTTGTTGAAAAGTTTAATTTGATTTTGTAAAAAAGTGAAAAAAAATTTGAAAGGAAATAGTAAAAAAAAAATGTAAAAGAAAAAGATTAACAATAACATTACTCGGGTTGGCAACTTTGAGGAGCCAATCGTACACAATAGAAATTAATGTAGAGATAGAAAAGTCAGAAACTCATAGGGACTAATAAAAAGTAGTTGTTTTGATGTGTTTCTCTTTTGAAAGTCTAATAATAAGGTAATGATGAAGCAATAGAAATAAAATTGCATTGGACTCTGCCATAACAGCATTAGGGTTTTGAGTTCTAAGTTCAAACTTGAAATTTTTGTAAATCCTAATCATTTTTGTCTTGGATTTTTGCTTTGATTGGGAAGGTGAAATCCCAATTTGTTATTCTTAGCAGAATGATTATGTATTACTAATTGAGTCAAATGTTCAAGATGTAAAATTTTTAAATATATATAAACACCTGTTAAAATTACTTATATTTCATTAATTAAATTTTATTAATAAATATTTCTAAAGAGTTTTAAAACTAATCAATACATTATTTATATTAATAGTGTTGTGTTAAATGTAATATTAACAACATTTTTCTCTATTTTCAATACATTATATAAAAGTATTATTATATATAGTAATTTTAAAGAATGGTTTTAGGATACTCCTAGTTTTTTTTTTTTAATTTAGTATACACTTTTATCAATTTAAAATAATATTAATTAATAATTAATTATATATATATTTTAAATATCATCTTGCACTTAACCCAAATCAATATATATATTTTATATTTCTTAAATGGAATGCTTTCCCCACAAAATCAAACGGTAACATGCATCATAAAAGGCAAACATAATGGACAAATCACAAACGCATACTCACAAGATTTCAATCAAAATTTTGGTTGTATAAACAGCTCATGCTATTCCACGCAAATGCTGTCCCCCACACCTAATCATATATGATAATAAGCGTGTTAGTGTATTTTTATGTCATAAATATATTAAAAAATTATATATTTTTTTATAAATTTTGATACGTTAATTATTCATATTATGTGTTTGTATTCAATTTTAATTATTTTTTGCATGCTGTATAATCTCATGATGTCAAAAATTATAAGATTTAACCTTAATGATTATTAGAATATTTCTTTGTTTTTTATTATGTGATTATTCTCAACAAAAAGCCATGAGTGAATCATTTAATTCAAATCTGCATTCAAATCCTTATTCTCTTTGTTGATGAATTATTACTACTTATCGATTTGGAATTTGATAACACATAGTTAGGTCAGTTATCTTAATATTGGATATAGCCAAACATACAGCTCCTATTTTGGCGCCCAAAATAGAAATTGAAAATTGACTGAAATTCAATTTTTTTCATTTAAATTTAATTTAATTTCATTATTTTTTATGATATTGGTTTTCCATTGTCTTGTGTGGAATTAATGTTTTTCTTTCCCGATCTTTATACACATTCATTGAATTTAATTAGTCTTCGGTAAAATTTTTCCTTTTAAGGACTGAATAAACACTTTATTATATATAAATATCAATAATGATTATAAAGTAATTAATTAAGTTAGCGTCGTAAATTAATTAGACATAAATTTAATTAATAAATTACTTAAAACTTAAATTCAAGTTATAATGCAAAATATAATGAAGGGTATTTATATTATCAAATATATATATATATATATATATAGATTATAGTGAAAGAAAATTATATAGAAAAGTCAATGAAATTTCAGGCTGGATATGATCAGTACACATTAATTTGAACATTTTTTTTTGGTAACAAATGGATTGATTTAAGGGGCAAACTAATCATGTGACGATCCTACATTGGAAAGAGCAATGCAATGTTTTAAGAATCTCAATGCTCCAAACATAAAATTAAATTATTGAATATTATTTATTTTTTTGTTTGTTTCTTTTCGTAACATCAAGAATCCAAAGATCCTAATGACAAAACGTTTAGGTTTTTCACTGCTCTATCTTGTCACTGACCTAACACCCACCAACACTCTCTTATCAAATCGTTTAGTATATTATATAGAATATTTGACCACATGCTCTCCCCCTACTCTCAAATTCCAACCCCAAAAGATCAAATAATAAAGCAAAGAGAAATCAATTTATTTTTTAACTATTTTTTATCAGTAAAATTTTTTATATTTCCAAAACAAAACTACTAACATATGTTTTTTAAAAAATATTTACAAAATTAAAAATTAAATAATACATATTATTCACATATAAAATAAAAACTCTACGGAATCGTATGTAAAAAATGTACTAATATACATGTGTGACCCCTTGATGAGAGCGTGGAGATACGCGCTGTATGATAAGTGGGAGCTTATTTTCGAGTGTTTGAGAGATGCCACCAAAGGGCATGTGTTGTCAGCCTCTTTCTCTCTATAAATCCAAATAGGCTAGGGTTTTTTCAAGGTGAAAAAAAATTATGGGCTTTGTGTTTTTTCTTTGCCCTTTTTCTTTCTTTGATCTGTTTTCTTCATTTTCTCTCAAAATTTCTGAGGTTGTTGATGAAGCCTTTTGGGGTTTTCTTTTTTGGTTAAAGCAAGAAAGTTGATGGAAATGGCTTGTCTTTGAGAGGAATGTTGGCTGGCTCGATGCGAGGGCTTTGAACTTTGAGCTTTGAAGTGATCAAAGTGAAAGGTATCGGACCAGGCTTCATTCCCCTCAAACATTTTCATTTTGCGGCTCTGCTAATTTTTGAGAGGTTGATATTAAGGGAGAAACGGCTGATGGGAATGTTGTTTGGCTCGAGGTCATCTAGGTTGATCTTTATTTTTCAGTGAAACTTTCTTGGATTTACTTTTTCCAAGAAAGTTTCTGGATACATATATAGCCCTATATGATCTCGGACCAGGCTTCATTCCCGTCAACCAAACACCTCCTCTGATCTGTTTCAGGCAATGTTTTTGGTCTCTTTCTGTTTCCGTCTTACTCTTACGAGCTTTTAAGTTTTGCATGGAATCCTTTTGACCCACAACCACTTGTCAAAAAGGCTAACAAACAAAGATCAGAAGATGCCATTGACCTAGTTTTTGCTGCCTCTTTTTGTGTTGACCATGCCTCTCTTTTCCATTTTTCATCATAAATCTATGGTCTTAATTAATAATTAATTATTATCAAATAGTTCATTTGATTGGTTGCAGCTACTAGGAGACAAGCTAAAAGGGGCACTGCAAAAACATCAGTCTAAGGCATCCAGAAATTTTGAACTTCATATATTTAATTTGCCTTTTTTTTTTTTTACTTGCCAAGGTTGAATCTGGTGAAAATTACATTGAACTCATGAAAGCGATGAGGGTTTAATTCCCATGTGAAGTGAAATATGTATGTGATATTGGGTCTGGGTTCTATATATGCATTTGTTTAATCTTTTGTCCCCTTTTTTCCACTTTAGTATGTAACTGCCCGTGCTTTCCATGATGAACTGAGCAAAGAAAAATGTAACTGATGCATTTAATTCCTTTGTATATATAGGAATGCATACTCAATATAGAAGATATAGAGAAGTCAACAATATAACATGTTTCTTCTTTAATTTCTCCATTCCATTCCATTCCATTCCTTTCATTTCTTTTCTTCCTGTTCATATATATATATATATATGCATACGTAGTTTATTCCTTCCAGGTCCATTTGATCTTCCTTACATTTTAGTGATTGAGTAAAAACTTATACTTTTAATAGAAAGAAAGAAACAAAAAAAGGAAATTAAGAAGGTATACTGAAGAAATAAAAATAATCGTTTTCAGCAACCTTATGTCATGTTGTCATTTGCAAAAGGAAAATAAAATAATCTTACAAAGCATTATATATATAATTATGTATATTGCAATTATTGCTTGATATATTTGGGTCTTCTGACCCTGACTTTCTTTTACTAAAATTCTTTTAGCTTAGCAAATGTGTATAATATATATGTATATATGAGATGAAATAATTAAAATGAAGATTAATTGAACATTATTATATTCATGAATAAGCATCCAAGCATTTGATGCAGTTGATTGGTGTATGTTTTTTCTATTGAATAAATAAAATTTGAATTCCTCTTCTTCGAATCTTAAATTTTACAAAACAATTTATGTAAAAAAAGAGAGTAAATTAAAGAACATAAATATTTAAATTAATTCAGGCTAGGTTAATTAATTTGGAACAGGTTCCAAAAGTTTGAGTCTAATTAACAGGTCATTATCATCATCTATGAAGAAGGCAAAGGGGCATTAGGTTCGGTCAGTACTGATTGATTGTACTTTCATTATTAAATAAATTAAAAATGGATAAAATTAATTGTAAGCTTTGCTTGATTAATATTTTTTTTACTACTATTTAACTTTTCTTTTCTATTTTTTTTATTTTTATTCATTTTTAGAATTCATATATACACACACACACAAGTATCATTCAATGAAACTGGTCAGTAACAATTACTTCTCTCAACTCTATTATAAAAGGATTAGTAAATAGCATCCGTAGACACTCGTTGAGGATTTTTTTTTTTTTACTTTTTTAAAAAAATTATATTTAATTAATTATTTTCATGAAACTAAGAAAAATACTCTAATAATTACATATTTTCTTTTCATTTTTGAACTTTTAACCAATATATATATAGAGTCTGAGGTCACAAAGTGCTACCGCTGGCGTGTAAAAAGAGATAGTTGAAGTAAAGAGACAAAAATTTATAACATTTCGCAAGATTCTGCCATTTATAAACTTGGGTTGCCCTCGTTAATATAAAAGAAGATGGAACTTCTTCAAGCATTCGCTCTCTTGAGATATTTAACTTTTGAGTTCCTAAAGGATTTTAACTAGATACTTTTGCTACATGATTATTGTAATATATATATATATATGTTCATGAAGGCTGGGTCAGGTTTGAATAACCAAAAAATTTGTTTAGCCATATGCAACACAATTTAAAAGCTTATTTTACTGTTTGAAATATATTAAAAATATAAGAAATAATTAATAACCTCTTGGTCTAGTATCCAAAAGAGTATTAGAATTAACATATAAAAATTTCTCGGTTTAACCAATAGCGTCGAGTATCTGTTTTTCTTTTTTGCGAATCTTCTATAGAGAAGTAGCCAACACGTTGAATAGGGCATGTTTGTCGGTTCACACTGCAATTTGAAATAAAAATTTGACCTAAAAAAAAAAATTCAAATTGAGTGAGCATGCTTTATTAATTAGTCCAATCAATCTTATTCTTTAATAATTTGAATAGTGATGCAATGCATTAATCTACAATCTGGAATTACAAAATTTTCATCTTAAATTCGGAATCTTTAA
>JAQSVH010000008.1:494261-517511 GCA_029448705.1 Adansonia digitata | reverse complement strand
AAAAATAAATAAATAAATAAATAATTTTAAGGCTTACATTATCGCAATAGAAGAATGCACAAATGTTTGCCGCTCGAATTGTTTTAAGTTCCTCATTCACTTCTTGGTTCCGGGTCCATGGCAATTATTATTATTTTGCTAAGCAACATGGGAGTTACATATAATTGGAAATTATTATTCATGATTTAAACTTGCATAAAAAGAGCAAAAAGAAATTTCTAAAACAAAAGACATACTTCCAGATTTAAAGGGTAATAAATAGATTAATTCATAAGAAATTTATTATTCATATATATATTTATGTATATATGCAAATAGAGACTAAGAGAACATAACAATGTGAATATGGCCTTTTTAGTCAGGCGTAAGCAACTTTTTCAAGGGTGTCGGCATCTGAAGATTTTTTTCACAGCCTCTGTTTCCAGGATTTGATTCAGGTGGCAGACAATTTCCTCCTTTGCAGTTACCTTGATCTTTACCCAAAGCCGGTTAGCCAATTGCCTCTGCTTTTGCATCTCCAATCAAGATTGAGCTCACCAACATTGCACAAAAGCAGAAAAAGAATGATTTTCTTCTCCATTGACATGTTTGAAGAAGTTCAAAGAGTTAGCAAATTAAATCAAATTGATGAAAAGGATGAAGTGATTGATTTCCATAAATTCGAATATGCTTGTTCGTATCTGTATATATATAGGGGAGATTAGATTTATATAATTTTATATTGTTACAAATTTTCATATCCAATTATAATATGAGACGAATTTATCTTTTAATTCAAATTTAATTGACGAAAATTTGATTTGATCTCTAAATTATTTTGATTTACCGAAATATCAATAGTGACCTGTAAATCATTAGTTTTGATATATCAAACCACGTTGGCTTATTCCAAAAATTAAAATAAACCCACGTGCCTGTATATTGGTTTGCCAAATAGATTATAATTTCTATTACTTTATTCAGCAACATGTAAAATTTCTATAATTGATCATAAATATACAAATTAAAAGAAAATTTTTAAAATATGTGCGAATCAAATACGAGTCATTATTCTAATCCACTTTATTTATTCAGATAATAAATCTAAACATTCACATCCGTTAATATATTTAATTTTATATTTTTATTTACACAAAAAAATTAGATTGAATAGATTGATTTATTTAACGAATAGTTTAAATATTACAAATATTATTATCTAAATTAAATGCAAAACCGAATAGTAATATTAAATATATTAAACAGATTCAAATATTTAAAAAAATAAAATACTCAATCCGCTGTTATCCATAAACTAACGAGTAAATTCCAATGTTAGTAGTGTTAACTGTTGAGAAAATTTTTTTATGGGAGAATTAAGGCAAGTGAAGCATTTGTCCCTGTTAAAAGCACTTGTCTCTATGTGAAGTGAGCGACAAATTAAATTGGTTCATTGAATTTTGTTTATGATTTTCACGCAACAAAACAATCAAGCTTCATCAGTAAATGAGATGACATTTATTTCAAATTTGCTATTAAATTTAATGAGGAATCAAATCAATGTTTTTTAATCAATTTCAAATATAGAATACATATAGAGAGAGAGTTTTGTTGAATGCTAATAAGTGAAGGTCCAACACCCCCTAGTACACTGTCTCCCCCTACTTTTTTCTTCTCCCTCCAAGTTGAAACATTTAAGACAGAATTCCGTACAAGTTACTAGCTTCTTTGATTCTGACACTGCAGCTTCCTGTTAACAAGCATCATCCAGGTGAGAGAAGAAATTTGTTTTCCCTTTCTCCATTTTTTTTTAAGTACTGCATTTTATTTTAAGTCAAGTGTTCTTAACACCCTTAATTTATGCTTAGATACGAGTAGTTTTGAACTTGAATTTAGAAACAAAAAAACACCGTTCAAATTTTTGAGCTGAATCTGAATGTTAAAATTTTTAAACCGAATTCGAGTAGTTTATAAATAAATAAATGTATATAAACCTAAGTTTGGTTTTATCTGTAAATACAAAAGAAGTTATCTGCGCTAAATAGCATTGCTTGTAATTCTCAAAAGTTGAGTACCAACTATAATGGCAAGAAAGCATTTCATGCATTTTCAGGAAAGAAACCTGAGACTTGGCTCCGATGATTCTCTCACCCTGGCTAGGCGTTGGTCGACTGGCAGGGAAGATGATTGTCTCACCCTTGCTAGGGAGAGGTCGACCGGCAAGGATGATTATGTCACCCTGGCTAGGAGTTAGTCTGACCAAAAGGAATGCATGACGAGCGAGCTTGACTCCTGAGCTCTTGCAAAACGCCATCAAGCCTGTTTGACTTAAAAGATTGACTTGCAAGAAGAGAAACAAGCAAGAAAGGGAAAATCATTTTCAATTTTAGACTTTCTTGCAGCAAAAGTTTTTGGATCCTGCGTAATTCTCAGTTATTTGAAGCAAAATATGCATAATCAGGCTCCCAGGAGTGCAATAAGGCAGGTTCTATGTAAATGGAAAATTAAGTGCTTAATGCTGTCACCAGGTTATGGAAAAGTTACTCAAGCATCAGAGATTATAAGTAAATAAATTTAACATAATTTTTATATATGAACTTGAACCATAAAGATCAACATTAACCACATAAATATCAGAAAATACTTTATTGCACCTATTAGATATGCTCAAAATCACTCGCAACCAGTACAACAGGTATAAAAGTGATCACTTTACAATAAATGACAGTAAAAAGAATTGTCAATGTGAGCCAAAATAGTACCAAAGAAAGAAATAAAAATGAAAAATATGAAGGAAATGATAAAACCTGATAATATATCCAGTTTTTTTTTTTTTTTCATTGTTGTTCGGGGAAAACTTTTTGCTTTAAGAAATCGATGAAACGTTGAGCATACAGCTCGGGTTCAACAACAGATACTGACAAGGGGTCAAATTTCACGGATTTGCATGCATGCTCAGCCTTTTTCTTTGCATTGTATTCCTGTAAAATGTCAATAATTCCCATATAGAGAACTACATCATAAACCTCAAAAAGTTCTACTTCAGCTGAATTCGCTTCATCCTGGGAAAGCTTGCGGTTAGCCTGTGCGGGCATGTTTACTCCTAATTGTACCTGCAACCTGAGTAAAAAGCGGTTGCCAATTGAATAAAACGACTCTCAACAACAGCTTTGCAACGAAACATCCTAAATTCACAAATATAGGATACAAGTGTACCAAAAAAAAAAGTTAACTATGGCAAGCGACTCCCCAAGAAATTGGATATAATGGTGCAGTTGACAACAGAGGAAAGAAGCAGCAGATATTAACTGAGCTATTAATTCATGTAGAATAAGAATTGAATCGAGAACAAAATGGAAGATGCCACATCACTTTTGACAGACACAAAACGCTTCTATGTAAACCATACAATCAGGCTATACACCTTCCTTAGTGCTGAAGTTTCATTTCTTTTATAGCAGTTAAACAAAATTCTTAGACCTTAAGATAATATGTTCTATTAGTGAATCAATAGAACTCGGTCCAGGAACATGCAAGTGTTTAAAAATAACTAACGAGCAAAGCAGGAAATAATCAACAAGTACTAGGCCAATTACTTCTGTATAACATTGGAGACAAAATTTCAGTCCAATGTGCAGAAAGAATGAGAATGAAAGCAGCTACCTTCCAGTACCGGGCACCAAAACATCAACTTCCTTGTCACCTAGAGAGAAAGCTCTCAACGGTCTTCCTCTGATGTGAGGACCGGGTTCAGTGTTAACGGAGCTGGGTTCATGGGCTACCAGCAGCAAGCCTTTTGAAGGAAATAACACTTCTCCTTCTATGGTCAGACCTAGTGAAAGCGGAACATATAATGCATACTATTCAATAAATTAATAATACGAAAACAAAGCCAAGATCATAACTAGCCAAAAAGAGAGAGAGAGAGAGAGAGAGAGAGAGAGAGAGAGAGAGAGTTTCCAGTAAAATGTTATGTTCAAAGTGCACAACTACTAAACATGAACTCACAAACCAGTTGCATGATTAAAAAAAAAAGAAAAAGAAAAGTCATTCCAAGAGTCCAAAAAGGAGATCAGCTTCTTGTACTATCATGTCTTCTTTCTCTCCCTCGGATTAGCCTGAGGTCACTCTTCAACAAGTTTGCCAGCACTCACTTTGTATAATCATATGCACTTGCATATCATTGTGATACTGTTTGGTCATGAAAAAGAAGCTTCAAAGAAAAACAAATAATGTGACCATTATAGTATCTCGTTTTCTACTATTCCACTTCATCACATAAACTAAGCATCTTATAAATAACATAGAAGCAGATTAATAACATAAAATGGTTAAATCAGAAAGCGAAACTACCTTGGCCAGCCAGTGAGTTCTCAATATTGGGCATCATGTTGGGTGGCTCTAGCAGGCCGTTTAGTTGCTCAGGAGCTCTAAAATGTAAACCCAATAGAAGGCTATAATCAATTATCTGTTGAGATTTCAGGAACTTGCAGTCCAACGTAATTTGGCTACAATACGAAGGAAAAAAACACTGATTGTCAGAAATCAAGCTAGCTTTAATGCTTTAAACTTTAAATAACTAATAGAGAAGGAAAAAAAAAAATCCAGTAAGAAAGTTAAACATTGATTCTAATTTATTTTCAAATAAAGATGACATTGATACATGGAAGAGGCATTGAATGTGAAAATGCATGCAGAACAGCTGCTGCCTGCTGTTTAGCTTTAAACCTTGCAGTTAGGGACAAAATAGCAAATGAATCTACTTAGATTGGGGTATGGCAGGTATTTAACATCCTTCTCTTAAAGGTTATTTACAGTCGATCAATTATGAGAAAAATTATAGTTAAGTGATGTTACAGAGGATGAAAATAAGGAACTTACTGAAGAAGGAATTTCTGCAATGATTTGTCCATATGAAACTCATATGATAGGTCAAGATCCTTCAATGTAGTATTTTCATGAATGTTATCTTTATCCGTACATCTTCCATGAGTTGATCCCTTTAGATCATAACGACGATGAATTCGCAGTTCTGTGCAAAACATATTCCCCATAACCACAAAGCGCACCTGGAAGCAAAATATTAATCATAAGCTAGGTGCACTGTGTATAAACTAAGCCAAACCGATAACAGATACCTTTCTTCTGCCAGGTAAAGTTATCCGGTGGAGCCCGAAAAATTTTGTTATGAGAGTATTTTCATGCTCTTTCACATGATTGTAATATTTAGGCAGCATCTTGAGTAAAGCCTACACAGAAGAAAATTACTTAAGTAACATAGACGATATCCTTCATTATCCAGGGGTACATGCCTAAATGAAAAGTTGTCATGAACTCCTTTAATATATAGACATTAATATATCGAAAAGAAAGGTTAAATTAATAGATTCATGAATAACTAAATCTGCGGCAAATTACACAATGAAATATGTGTAATTAGCAAATTTGATGAGAAAAAAAAAATATGAAGGATTGGAGTGGGAGGTTTTCTTGGCGGAGACAAAGAGAAGGGAAAGGGTGATCTACCATGTTTGAAGTCAGTGCAAAACACCAATAATGTTTTTAACATGGCTGGGAAAATTTTCAGCTGACAGTTTGAGGCAAATCACTTCTTTTGCACTGACTCATTTTCAAATGCCATCTTGAACTCAAGCTGAAGCTATTGTTTTCTCTTTGTCCTTGTAACAGTTGCAGTTATACCAGTTAAGGGAAACTTCTAAGTTCTATCCCAGATTTCTTTCATCAGCCCAAGGGAAACTATCAACTCTATCATTAAAAAACCAACATCAGATATACATCTTGGTGATGTTGACAGCATTACCATTTATTCCAAGCCTAACTCAGAGCCTAGATCCAAAGAAATATGCCCATCAAGCAATGGAGACATATAGATTAGCTTTCAAAAGTGCAGCTTTTTCTGTGTGTGCACTAAATGGTGTTGCATTATAAGTTCATTAGGTTTTGCATCGGTCATCTGAACAATTTTCTTAAATATCAGAATGAGTTGAGTTTTTCCTGGTTTTGGAAACAAAAATGGATGTCCTACTCCAAGCTCAGGCAATTATATTGGAACTAAGCTTATAGCTGAGACAAGTCTCCATCGTAAGATTAGTAAACTCTTTAGAATAAAAGTGAAAAAAACATAAGGGTTTTAACTTTTAAGCTTCTATCACAAATGGCAGATCCTTTTTGAAATCAGGCAATTGCTAAGGTTTCCTTCCCCATCGATGTTTAATTGATCAGTAATTGGAAAAAAAATGCTTGAAATTTGAAACATAACTATAACAATGAGTAGATAATATGAATGAAAAGCTATATGGTTCAAACCTTGAGTTCAGACTTTTTCAATGTCTTGATCACAAATTTATCATCATGAGATAGATAGAAGATACTGCCACTTTTCCCTGGAGAAGAAATCTCTGTGAGACCATCATCACCACAAATGGACATCATGTACTCAGCTGCATCTAACTTGAACATCTCCCTCAGATTCCTTAACATAGTGCAAAAAATATGCAGAAAAGTATAAGATCATAACTCCATTCTTTTTGCAGATGATTAGAATCAAAACAATTCAGATTGCTCCGAAGATCTATCTCCACCAAGAGATTCAATCATTAAAGGCATGGTGACAATCCTTTTTTCACAATTCTAAAATGAACATGTGTATAACATTTTAATACCTGAAAACCATAGGACAATAATCCTTCCAGTAAAAATCAATAGATTTGTGTGGAGGTGTAAATTGTGAACCCCTTCTAGGGAAAAACATAGTAATTCTAGCTCGATCTCCAAAATCAGCAGTTCGAACCTCACGCTTTGGCACCGGTGTTATCTTGCCAACGGTATACCTGTGAACTTCAAATCAATCATTTTATAACATGTAGTAAAGCCAAAGATAACATAAACACAAACACACATGTAAAACAAAATTAACTTTCAGAAAAGATTAAGAAAAAGACAAGCCAGAAAGAAATTTGATGAAGTCAAGCCCCAATATAGGTAAAAACATATAAATATCCATTAAGCTGTGTTGTCAAAAAGGGAAAGAATTTCAATCTCAATCAGTGTACCTTATACCAAGTTGCAAATTAAGCATCAAATGATAGCTGTTTTTGCCTTTGAAAATGCCAACACACGAACTCTTTTTTGTTTCTTTGGAGTGACATTTAGTTTGTTTTTCAGCTTTCTGTGATAACTCAGTGTAATCTCTTACTCTCTCTTTAATCATAACTCCTTGCATGTATTCCCTCTCATAAACTACAGCAGTATTTTCTTGCACCTCACTTTGACCAGCATCAGAATCAAGGGAGAACGTGCCGGAGGAATTATGGCGTATGAATTCTCTAGAAGAATCAGAAAGTCTAGAATTTTCAGAAGTCTTGTGTGAAATTCGACTTGAACTTCTAAGAACTCCACTTACTGAGATCTTCTCAGAAAGGCTACGCTTAACACTTGGTTTCTTGACCATGCATTTATCCAAATTTAATGAAGAAAATTGAGATAACTCACTTCTATGACCATTCTCATATCCCAGCGAGACACAAAACTTCTTTAGAGAGGGGCGTTTACTTCCAGCAGGATAGAATATTCCTTTTCCATCCTTAAGGCCTCTGGTCCATGTTCCAAAATAATATCCCCCATCTGCATACTGATAAATTCCAGAGCCATGCCTGAAGCCATTTAACCAACAGCCATTGTACTGATCACCATTTACCCATTCCATAACACCTCTACCATGCATTTTCCCTCGTTTCCAATTCCCAGTATATTTGTTTCCATTGTTCCAAAAGTATCTACCATTGCCTTCCTGCACGCCCTCCTTCCATTCTCCTTCATAAAAATCTGAATTAGAATACTTCTTTCTTCCAAATCCATGCTGTATATTCATCCTCCATTGTCCTTCGTAAAAGGATCCATCAGGTGCTGTAAACGTGCCAGAACCATGAAGGTAACCCCCCGAGATATCACCATTGTATTTGCTTCCCGATGGCCAAATTAACAGCCCTTTACCCATCATTTTCCCTGCTTCCCAATCACCGTCATATACTGTTCCATATGACCATGTATACTTTCCCTTGCCGTGGGGAAGAATTTCCTTAAAATCACCAACATAAACATCCCCATTCGAGAAGGCCATCTTATTAAGCCTGCAAGAACAAAAAATTTACAGAACCATAAGAAAGCATGATCTGATACATGAGATAAAGGGGCACAACGAAGAAAAGCTGTAGAATGTGGTGCTGAAGCATATGTAATAATACCTTTCAACATTCTCCACATTGATGCATGATACAGAACCAAGCTGTTCAGCTTTGATTTCAGAATCCTCAACAAAAAGATTCTTCAAGCAAGTCATTCAAGCACTCGGATAAGAAATTCTCTCAGCAGCTTAGCTCTAACTTTTCAATCTGAAAATGCAGTTCATTTACCCCAGTTAAAGTTGAAACATCAACAATGACAAGGATTGATATATAAAATAGTAATCTTTCCTTCTTGCCATTTTTCTCCATGATAAAAGTGAAAATATGAAAATTTTAGTTGTTTGCAACTTCTCTCATTCATCTTCATTTTATGTTCTTATTCTCTACATTCATATGGCAGCCAAAAACATAACCTACTGATTATCAAAATCCTAAAGTATAGGCAGAAACTCTTAAGCTAATGATCATGATTCACGAATTCAGATCAAAACAACCCCCCTTCACACTCAAAATTTTATTACTTCTGAAAACTGAAACGTGAAAAAACTTCCATTTCAAATAAAACCTTTGATCATTACCCCTTCATTTACTATTCTCTTTTGCCAGGAAACTAAGAAATTCCTAACTGAATCTCAAATTTTGATATAATACAACTAAATATTATTTTTAAGCAAGGAAAAATAATACTAATGAACTCACATGGGATAGATAACAAACTCAGCTTCTTCTCCTTCTGAACTAAACAGCTAGAACTCAACAAAAGATAGATTGAAAATAAGAATAACCCCAGAAATTTATACACCATAAAGGGCAAAAAGAAAAAGAAAAAAAAAACTAATTGAAATATATATGATTCTTGTAAAAAAAAATTTTCAGGAGCCGACTATGCCCTACGAATCTATTCTTCTTGAATTTGACACTTCACCTCTGTATCTCTAACTCTATCTGTGCTTCCTTTTTCTCTTTATTTTATTTATTTATTTATTTTACTAAATTTTTGGATTATGCTATCATGGGCACCCCTTCTTCATTAACAAATGCTTATAAATTTAAGAGTATTGGAATTGGGAATCATCAAAGTTCTTTTGCCAACACTTTCTTTTTTTTTTTTTTTGGAAAAAAAATTAATTTTTAGTTCGTTTTCATCTTTATCAGTCAGCTGTTTCCAACTGATCAGCAAACCAACTGGAACAATAACTTGACTACGTGTCAATTAATAAAATACTTGTTGGGTTCCATTGATTCTTATTTTAAGTAAAGACTAACGTTGTCTTGTAATTTAGTTGATCTGTGAAGATCAAGTGGTTCCCATGTGTCATGTGGCGGTGATTGGTTGATAAGTGAAGTGAGAAAGGGTGCACCTAAGTTGTAGACGATCTACTGAGATTGCTTTTAAAACGAGCGTAATTTAGCGCGACTTCGTAGTTCGATCTCAGCTTGATGAAAGCACGTGATTTGAAACTCAACTTATTAGTTTTATCTTTATAATTATATTTGATTTTGTGATTATTAAATAATTCGAGGTAATTTGTTAAAATATTAATATTTATTTATATTTATATATTAAATACTATTAAATAATATTAAAAATAAATATTTTAAATTAAATATTAAAATATTTAAATTTAATTTCACTAAATAATTCAAACCTATAATAAAATAAATTCAACTTTGAATATTAATCCAATCAAATCTAAGCAAACTATTGATCCAACAAAAATCAAATCCTAAAACTTAAAACTTGCCTTTAGTTTCAAACAAAGATGCAAACAGTGAGATTGGGGAAGAGGCTTTATTGTCTGCTTTGTACATAGGACAGCTCTGATGACGTGGATGATTCCCATTGTTTTACCGAATCAGGTATTCGAACTTTACAGTATTTAATAGTAACAATTACAATTTCCATAGCCGACATATGTCCTTTATTTTATTTTTAAAACTATACACTTGAATTTGCATTTACGAAAACAATTTAAAATGCAATGGACATGAAAATCTTTAAACAATTATTTTTACTCAAAATAACATCATTTTTTACGATTTATGCACTAAACTATGATGATAGGGAATGTGATGTCCGAACAAGATGTAAAAATATGGAACATTAATTTAGTTTTCCATTATTAATATCTTTTTATAGTTTATATATTTATTTAATATTATTATTGTATTTATTATTTTTATCGATTATAAATACTATCAATATAAATATATGATAAAGATATAAGATTAATTTAAAATTTTATATGTATAAATAAATAAGATTACGTTGTTACCAAAAATAATCTATTTCTTAAAATATTAATCCGACATTCAAATTCTTTTTTAGAAAATCAATATAACTTGATACTTTTTCTCATGTACATTACTTAAATATTTGTGTATTGGAAAACACTTTATAAAGGCATGTGGAATACTTTTTTTTTCACATGCTCAAATTCAAGTATTTATAAATAAGGAAGTTACTTTATTCTTCAATTTCTTTATTTACTTAATTTATGAATATATTCTTCAAATTATTGGTTTCATTTTAATGAGTCAACAAAATACATCTAGGGATTATATAAGTGTACAAGTACTTTTTCTTTATAGAGCCCTTTAGTAGTTAGTATAATACTATATACTCATTTATATTCCTATCTTGCGGTTATGTGATTCATTTTCTTTTCAATCATAGTAGTTATTATTATTAGTTGTTGAATAATATAGTTATTTTAACTATCCCAAACTTGTTTAAAACATTGCTTTTACATACATAAATACAATACATACATACATATTAAATAGCTCATGAAAGTTTGCATCAAGTATTCTGTGTAGAAAAAAGAAGACAATTGAAATTGGTCTGGAATGAAGAAAGCTATAGTGATTATTTCATTTACTTCACTCAAAACAATAGGCGATATTGTTCTTTTTTTTCTGCTCATTTACGTCAAATAATGGATGAATTTGTGCCAAGTATACATTAATTAAAAATCAGAGGTGTAACTTCAACTTAAATAAGTGAATCGAATGAATTTGTTGGAGGACCAGCCGACTTTGAATAAGCCGATATCATAAGTACATATTCAACTTTATCCTTGACTAACTGGCCGCTTCTATGATTGTTTTGTACAAGTATTGCCTAATTAACAAGGGAAAAAGAAACACCTGGCCTTTGGTATTTGCCCTGCGGCCGATCAGCTGACTTTGCTGACGGATAATGAATATCGATGGTTTAACTTTAATTCCCGACACCTCAGGTTGGGACGAAAACTTGTATGGAAGTTTGCTACCATCCATTCTCCTGAATGTTATGGATATCCTGCATACACATCAGCCAAAATGAAATGATTGAGCTCCTAGATTAAATAGTTTCAAATTAATCAGAAAAAAAAAAAAAAAAAAAAAAGATGGGGTTCAGACACCTTTTGTCTGGAACTGCTGGGACACATGCTTAGCAATGTCGGCTCCATTATTACCATTTAGAATGGGCACAGATCGGCATGATCAGCTTCAAGATTATAACTTAGAAGCATAAGAAGAAAAACGAAAACTATCATGTCTAGCAGGTATATATAACAAAGGAAATTAAAAAAAAATCAAAATGAAATCTCAATATGAATATGAATTTGTATATGTATGCTCCAGTTTTAGTATCGAAGATTCAAATAAGCTTAATGCATAACCAAGAAAACAATAATCAAATCGGCAAAGGTCCTTATAACTCTCTTGGACTCGCAATCGTCAAACTTGAACCAAAAAGAACATTACACTCGGTCAAGAGAAGGCACGGTGCAAAAGCGCCGAACAGAGTCATAGTGGTCTATACGTGGACGAATGCAAGCATGCGATCCCCCTTCGTCCGAAAGATTTCCAATAAAACTGTTGGGAACAAATTTTGGAAGTAAAATACGTCATTTGACCATCCTCCTTGGTATTTTGCTTGAACAATGGAGGCAAGGGATTTGGTTGGTCCAAGGCTTCAAGTATGCGTTTTACACGAAGCAGGCAAATGCTGTCATCCTGTTTCTTCCCCTCTTTTCTTTTCTTACTGCAGTCGAAGGAGGTTAATTTTCAGGTCACGAATCACGACTCTTGTACGTTTTCGACAATCTCCAAGCTTTGGGGAGTGTTTCTTTGATTTCCACCCCCAGTATCTTTCAACTTTGTCGTACTTTTATCCGTAAATTCGCTTGAAAACTATTTAGTTTGAATATTCTTGTCAAAACACTCGATCAGAGCCAAATAATATAGAAAAGCTGGTTAGTTCCAGATTTGTTGCTGTTTCCTTTTGGGTATTAAGTGTTTTAACTTTCAATTTTCTCCCGATTTCTCGTGGCCTTAAGAGTTCACAAATTCGTTAAATGAGTTCCTTTTTGATGGAAAATGCACCTCCTTTAACGTTACACAGGCATCCAATGTGCGCTCAAGTAAGTTCAATCTTTCAAGAAGTACCTAAAAATTGTAGCTGTTGGAAGGATTCTTTCTAGTGTAATAATATCAAGGGTCTACCAAAAATTTACATTTTTTGCAGATCATCGAGGAGTTCCAGAAGTGTCAGACTGTTCCATCGCAAAATTCTTCGGTGAATGTACAGAACTAAACATAAAGCTTGATCGCTGTTTCCGACAAGAAGTGAGTTGTTTTTTCCGGAATTTGGTGTTCGTTTGTTGTCAGAAGTAGAGTATCATTTTTGTGATTCTGTCTGAAGAACGCATTATGATTTTTTTTCCTTTTGTCGGCAGAAAGCATTGAAGAGGAAGACCAACTTTGAACAGAGTAAGAAACTGAAAGAAAAACTTAAGGTATTAAGGAAGGAAACAGCTGAAAATGATTCCTGAAAGTGAAAATACGATGCTTTGGTCAGTGAGTCCACAAGCATTGCCGCAACAAAAAGTTTATTTCAGACATCTTGTTGTACAACTTGAGAGTCCCTGTGCATTAATAATTCTGTTTCGTTGTTCCAACATGTATTTTGAGAATCATTTATTATTTATTTACCAGATAAATATGCGAGGACCAAGACTATCGTTCCCTCTTGCAGGAAACAGAACTAGTGAGACTTTCAAGAAATGGCGGCAAAAAACCTATACTCTTTACATACGTATAAACTAATTGAACAAATTCTTGGGTTCAGTATAAAAACATATTTTGAATAGCATTCTAAGAGTGTTTCCTGGGACATTTATGATCATGAACAATGCAGGTCAGCCATGAATCTAACACTTACGGAGACTTCTATACTCCCACAATGAAACACATTTGGTTTAAAGGCATTAACTGAAGTAAAATATTGCAGAGGCAGGGTGATACGAGACCTGCTTAGCAAATATGATTGTAATGAGCAGCCATACTTTTATATATATATATATATCCCCAGGTATCAGTATCACTACAAAGAAGGAATTACAAGTATTACAGGTGACTACCCAACCAGGAACGAAAGTCGTTTTAATTGATGAGTAGTCAATTGTTTTGTTTGGCTGCAAGCTTTTTACTTGATAATTACAACCGCATATCGAAGACACCAACTATGTTGTCCGATTGAATAATCAGATTGGCCACCACTACTAAGAATAAGAAATTCGACCAAGACAATGACCTCACACAGAAAACGCAAAAAAAATATTATACATGCATCATCCTACCATGAATGAAACATATCTACTACCAGTTGCGGTAGGGATTGAACTGTAGGTTAGAAAAGGATATGTTTAATAATTCAAATCATAAGTAATCAGTTGTCCTTCTAAAAATCGAAAGCCATGCTACTAGGAATCACAAATTTTATATGACCGACGACCTAATTTTATCAGAATGAGAAACACCAAGGACAAAAGGATTAAGGAAACATGTTCAGTAATTTTCTTTGCAAAAGAAATTGACGGCCAAACTACTATGTATCAATCATTCTACATTTAATGAAAATTTCAACTGTATGTTAGAAAAGGATGCTTTGATAATTCAAAATCATAAGTGACCAAGATGCACACTAACTAGTCTGGTTTTGTGGTCATTATCAAAGGGTTTGCTGACCAGTTGTCCTTTCTAAGAGTCTAGTATGGAACTTAAAACCTGCTCGCACAAGTATCATATGCTAGACTACAACAGCTGGCTAGAAAAACTGTCACAGTGAACCAAAGATAAAACACCAGTTCACAATCCACTTGCAAGACAACGAGTCGGCGGATTAGTTTTCACCTAAAACCCATGTTTTGGGTTAAATGGGCCTACAGTTGGACGAATAAAAGCAGACTGAGGTCCAAAGATAGGTCAAATGTGGCCCAAAACTTGACAACAATGAATGTGGGTTTCTAAGTTCCTGGTGTTCTTTTTTTCTCTCTCAATTTTTATAATTAATAATTTTTAATTAGTATTGTAAGTAGGAAAAAAGTTTCTGTTCATTAATTTAAATCTTTTAAATTTTATTTATGTTATTTAATTTTAAAAAACTGGTATTGATTAAAAAATATTGAAGAAAAAAAAAGAAAAATGCATTTTTTGAATTCAATAAAAATATTATATTAAATGCAAAAAATTTTAAAAAATAACAGTTAAATAGTTATTAATTAATGCTTTCAAGCATCAAGAAGCAGATCCTTTCATTTTTATCCTTATTTAAAAAACAAAAAATAATAAAATAAAATAAAATTAGAAAATAATAAGAACCTTAAATACAAATTATATTTCAATAACATGGGACTTTTAAAAGAGGGAGAGAACTGAGAAATCAAAGGGTTTTGTTATGCCTTTGAATAAGAGCAATCCTTTTTATTTCTTTATCACATTATAACAAGTAAATTGATTTGGATGGCCTTTTATAGAGTTAACTTTGTATTTCTAAAGTAAAAATTTATATTTCAATTATATAAAACTTTTAAAAGTGAAAGTCCAAAATAAGTTAACTTTGTTTAACGGTAAGTGAATCAATTTTGCTTGAATTAGCCTTTTTGTAGAATTAAGCAGCAAGTTTTCGTTAGTAGCTACAGTCTCTCCCTTTCTGCAAATTCCTTTTTTAACAATGAAATTCTAGCTCCAGGCCCAGACTCAAAAATAACCATGAAAAGTTCCAAGTTTGATCCCAATAGCACAATATAGCTAGTTCTGACTGTCTAAACTCTAAATATATTAATCACAACCAAGCAGATTACTAGCTGCATATACATCAGACAAATATGAAAAACCTCCATTAATTCAAGCTTCTTTTTTTTTTTTTTTTTCTCCCTGTCTAGTTCCTTATATCAAATTTATGTTGTTTCTGATCTTTCAAGTCCTTGATAGAAGTCTTGTCTTCTTCTTTGCTCTGGGGACCGCTGTGGTATATTATAAGGCTATGCCTGCTGTCGAAATCTTTGACAAAGTGCTTGATTTTCTTCTCGGAATCCAAAGCTGAGTCTGGATCTTCATGTAATAGGCCTTTGATTGCTTCTGGCATGGGTTGATCCCTCATCACACTTCTCCAGTAGTCCCCTGGTTCTTTTCGTGCGTGGTTGAGGTTGGCAAACTATCCAACAAAAAGATCAAGATAAACATAATTGATGAATGAAGAAAACTAAAGAACTTGATAGAAACTGATGAATAACGTATTTTCTTGACGCTTTGATTGAAATATTAACCATAAATAAACTGGTTTTCGCTAGAGTTGCTGCACTAAGAGTACAAGTAAATTGCTTACCAGGAGAAGAAAGCAGAAAACGAGGATAGCAGATAAAGTCTTCATGTCTTTGGTTGAAACACGGTTTGATTTTGCTATTTTGTATTGTAGGCTGCTCAAAGACCGACTATACCATTTATAGGCCACTTGCAAACGACTAGAAAGTGATTATTATATTTTATGTCACTGTTTTATTGAAGAAACAATTAAACAAATAGTGTTTCTTTAATTAGCTCTCCATAATATAATATTATTAAATTTGCTATGATCTGTCGGTAAGGGTCCATTAGATATACACTACGGAGCCCAAAGTTTCAGAGTCCAATAGCAACTTTTTCAGGATTTCACCATTCCTTGACACGACAAAAAAACATGAGATTAAATCAGCTTTGACCTCTGAAAAGGGGTTTTTTGAGGGAGAAAACCATGCCACATCCACCGGCCAACGATTGGTATGTCACTTTATAATGCAATGGTCGCTCTTTTTATTGCCATGTTGCTTTTAAAAAAAAAAATCATGTGATCGGTCTTTACATTTTAACAACGAGCAATATCTCAGCAGTTCAACAATCTTTATATGAAAAGAAATAATTAAATGGTTTTTCCAATTTCTGTCACTTTTGGTGGTAGACAATATTCCTACATTTTTTTAATGGCAGCATAGTTGAAAATTTTTAAACAATATCATGGAAATTTGTTTATGGTGGAAAAAGGAGAACTAATAAAACTACAGGAATAACATACTTTTGACCTCTTTTATTATGTACTATGAACCTTTTTGGGGGTGTAAAACACAGACAGGCTGATAAGATATTCAAAGTTTCAAACCTCTCTTTTCTCCAAATCCTATCAGATCTTTTGCAAATCTCCTCAGTATTACCAAAAGAAAGGAAAAAACAACACCAATATCTAGAATTTGAGTCTCATTTGTCACCAATTGTACTTATGTTTTCAAGCCTGTTGATTAAGTGATCTGTAATCTTTACTGAATATGTATAGGATCCAACAACAAAGAAGCTTGAGCTTGCTCACTTTTATGGCAAATCGATAAGAATTTAGAAATTGATTTCTCAGTGGAACATTATTCAATCATGCCACATTTAGAGTGATGATGATGTACCAAACACTAATTTCGGGAAGTTATTAAGGATCAGAAATCTTTTAGTGTTTCATTGACTTAATAAATGGCCTTGGCTTAAATAAATAAACTAATCATTTCATCAACATCTCATGGCCAATGCTCAGCAAATAAGGTTTTGTTTCTGATGAACGGTTGATGAATGGCCCCTGTCATGCACACAGTAGCTAGCAACAGTTGAAGTCATGTTCATCATTATCAGTTGTTTGATGGAAGAAATACTAGAGAACAACATATATTTGATTAGTCAAAAAGATTAAAGAAGGAAAAAAAAAAAGACATGAAGATCAGTTAAAACTATTTAGGATGCCAGTTAATGGTACAGGTTCCAGCAATATTCTTCAAAAATTATTTTGGGTTGATGCAATGGAAAGTAATGCTTACACACTATGAAAGGTTTGTAAGCTTAAAAATTTTCTGTTGAAAGTTGGCCTCTCCTTATAAAAGATGTTTGATCTTAGAAACTTAAGTCTTCATAAAATTAATTAACATTACCTTTATTCATTTAATACATATCAACACGTGAAACTTAGCTTAGCAGTACACTTTAACAGTATAATACAATATATTCATTTAGTTTGTTCTTGTATATTTTAATCTTGAAGATGGGTCTATATATAATTATATATGTAGAGATTCTCATACACTTTTGCATGATCCTATTGTTGATTATGCATCAGCTGACCTATACAACAAAGACTAAAAAAAAGTTAAAAAGCAGTGAGAAGTGGCTGAGACTGTCAAAAATGGACAAATTTTGAAAGAGGGTTAGATAGAGTTCTGAGACCACACGACAAGTCTAAGTTGGCTCTTTCCAGGCCTAAAGTCAACTTGATACACAATTGTCTCTTTTGTGCTTATCAAAGACATTTGTCCAGTTCTACTTTTTTCTGGTGTTCCCATTTGGTTCACGCACAGCATCTTTTCTTTTCCTTTTTTATAGTTGGGTCTAATCTTTTTACAGTTTTATTACGGTTCTTAAGCGATGATTTGCTGGGCACATGATCACTGTCTTGGCCTGATGTGCCAAAGTCAACTTCATTTGCTTATCAAACATGTAAGCCTATTTGTAGGCTTGTAGCTTTTTGAATTTCATCTTTTTCTTTATTATTTAGCTTAATTGGTGGAAAAATAACCCATTTCAATTTGGTGCCTGAACTTTGAACCTTATACAGCAAGTTATAGGACTATTTTGGCAAGAGTTCTTAATAGTTATAGCTTACTACTCCTAATGAAAATGCTATAGAATTATTAAAATCTTAATCCAAACAGTTAATAACAATTTCTTCTTTTGAATCCTTCACTGTCACAGAAAGAAATAACTAAAGCAGAAGGTTTAAAAGCAATTTGACTTCTGATGAAGAATAGGAGTTCATGAATCATAGGCCCTAAATTTTCACTTAATTTCCATATAAGCCAATGATCTATTGGTTGCTTTAACTATCGAGCAATTTGATTTAGTTCCTTGAAAGCGTGTTGATGGCTTTTTTGGGGATGTGATAGGATCACTTTCATTAGAGTCCTAAATAAAGGTCAATCATTCACATTTTCAACTTTAGACATGGGAAAAAAAAGTTTATTTTCCACGTTATGTTGGTGATGATTTATTGTGCAATGTGTAAAACTCTGTATAGTCAAAGATTTAACGAATCTTAGCATTTGCAGCATATTTAAAATTCAAACGTATCATCTAAAATCTTTTTTTTATTTTTAAATTACGATTTTTTTTATAAAAAAACAAATAATTGTGAGGTTTAGGGTGCTTGATGGAGTAGGGAAGCACTTTTGTAATGTAAATTTGTGGACAATTAGTGAAAAGCTTTCTGGAAGTTGCTATTCTTTTATAAAGTCATCACAGAAAACACCAATGGAAAACAAAACCAAAGAAGAAAGCATAAACAATTGGACTTTGTAGTAATTTAGCTTTATTAAACCAAATAAAAAAAAAAGGCAACTATTTTTCCATGTGAAAAGGGAGGAGGAAAAATGAAAAGAGAGTAGAAACACATGAAATTGCAAAAATTAGGTAGGCATTAGCTGATATGTTCACGGAGGATTATTGTATTTTTATATTACTCAAAATTGAGTGTAAATATTTAATAATACGGATAAGTTTAATTTTTTAAATTTTTTTATATATATTAAAAAAATTAATCTTTATTTAAAAATAAATCTAATATAAATATTTTAAAAAATAAAAAATCAGAACAGTATGGTAGTGTTATCAAATATGAAGAATTTATCTCGTCCATAAGATTTTCAATGGACCAGCTTTCTCGTTCAATAAGAATAGTCTACAAGGGTCGATGAAGGGAGACCACAGCCTCCCCTTCTGGCCTGCTAGTAGGATATTTCATGATAACTCACATAAGTCACCTTGGAGGTACCTCAATGGCAAGTTACCGGCTTTTGATGCTAACTTTAATCATTGCAATGAAGAAATGAGCAAAGATTTCAGTGCTGTATGATACTCTAATCTCGAAGAAAAACATGCATAGTACCTGACAAGGTACGTTTAACACTAGGACACCAGTGTCATAGTCAACTCTTGCGCAGAATTTCTAACCCACTACCGCCACAAATCTAATCATTTCTGTTTCTTTTTTGGGTCACTTCACAATCCACCCCTCTACTGAAAAATCTATATTGTTCATTGACTATTCTTGCCAAGATGAAACGAATAAAGGAACATGCTTGTGATCGGGTGTAACTTGGTTAATTTTAGACTAAACTAGATTTGCTTCATATACAAACAGCCCCTTGTTTTATGATAAGTTTTACTTGGTTAAAGGAAGTGGTTTTCGAAGGAACAGTTTACTGTAGACGTAGACCCAATAAGCTAGACAAGCTGACATAATAATTTGACCAAAACCTGAAAATAAGTCCTCCCCTGTCCATTGAAACGGGTTCTGGTCCATTGTTTTCTCACACTTTGATCTCTATGATCCTATCTGGAGACATATATTATTGATTAAAAGTACATTATTTCCATGGAAATATAATACTTTCTTTGCTTAGCCAAAGTCTGAAATTAATTTAGTTGAGCACCAGGCAGAATTCCGAAAGCGGAGAAATGGTTTCTGATTTTGCTTCTTGGTGCATTTCCCTTTCAGTTCTTCTTGTTTTGATGGTAGGGATCAACATAAGCTTGCTTGATGGATTAATAATCATTAAAATATTATTTTCCTCTTGCAAATTCCCATCTTCTCTTTTAGTTTCAACGTTGAACTATGCTTTGAAACTTTTTCTTTCATCTGCAGTTTGCACAAGACAGTGATGCCCGGATGATAACTCGCAGACATCATATCGAAGAAGGTTCGATCAGCTCGAATTATCTGCAGCAACCTTCAAGTACCAGCGACGCCAATACTCATGTATTAGCCCAAATGAACCATATGGACCCTTCACTGAACATTTTCTTCAAGATAGATGACCTTAAGGCAGGCAAAACAATGGCCATCTACCTCGCCAGTAAAGAACTTTCGACCTCTCCTCATCTACTCTCCAGAGATGAAGCCAATTCTATCCCTTTCTCGTCAACAAAACTCCCACAAATTTTTGAGTTCTTCTCGTTTTCAAAAGACTCTCGCCAAGCCAAAGCCATGGAATATACTATAAGACAATGTGAACTTGAACCCCCAAAAGGTGAGATAAGGTTTTGTGCCACTTCCCTGGAATCAATGCTTGACTTTGCTCGTTCTGTATTTGGCTTGGATGCCCGGTTTAAAGTTTTAACCAGTACCTTTCTTAAAAAGCCAACAGTTCCTTTACAGAACTATACAATTTTGAGCATTCCTAAACGGATCCCTTCTTCCAGAATTGTTGCATGTCATACTTTGCCATATCCTTACGCAGTATTCTATTGTCACAGCCAAAAGAGTGAAACCAGGCTATTTCAGGTTTCGCTAGGTGCTGAGAATGGAGATAGGGTGCAAGCTTTAGCTGCTTGCCACATGGATACCTCTCAATGGGACCCTGATCATGCATCTTTTCGTTTGCTCAAAATCAAGCCTGGATCGTCCCCAGTGTGCCATTTCTTCCCCCCTGATAATCTAGTATGGGTGCCTTTGCTTGCTTGAATGTACCGGCCCGGTTATGAGTATTAATTGTATGGAGAAAAACTCAATTGACGATCATGTACTATTTTGTTACTGTCTGATACGAATGTTGCCTGACTTTTCGTTTTCTAAAATAATCTTATTTAATACTTATATTTGATATATATTTAAAAATGAATACAAGATATAATCTTATAAATATATTAAAAATTTAAAAAAATTTTAAATATATTTATACCAAATATATGTTCATAGACACTCCTTCTGAGTCAGAGCAATATAAATGTTATTTAACACCGTGTCGGGGTTGGTTCACTGGCTAGGGTCCTCCCTGTTTAGGCTTCGAAGCACGCCACCACAGCCCCTTCTGAGGCCTGCCTATCTAGGTGCCGGTGGGGGTTGATCCATATGCATGTAGGCTGAAAAGGCTCGTTCCCACCGGCCACTCCGTAACCAATTAGCCTCCCGTTTTATCAAAAAGAATGATAATTCAAAGGTCTCCTACAATAACTTGATTCAATCATCAGAACACAAGGATATTGGACATGTAACCTCAAGAGGCCCAAGAGGCAGTGAATCAGCCTTCTGCAGTGGGGCTTTCGACTAGTTGATGATTCAAAATGAGCCGAATTCCAACCATTAAAACGACAAGTGAGTCAAAGGCTACATGATCAAGCCCAATGAGGTGATGGGATATCGAGTATGGACTCGTTAGGCAAACTCTTACTTGGACTGGGCTCAAAGCTAATTCACTCCTTGAAAAATTACCTGTTTTAATTCGTTTTATTTGATTTCGACTGGGTGTCTTGATTAATTGTTGGCAACATTCACACCCCACAATGAAAGCAATTGTCATTTTCCTTGGCTTCATCTTCTTTTTTGGATCAAAAACTTTCAAGAAAAAAAGATAAATAAATAATATTTATATAGTGTCTTTCTTTTCAGTCATTGGAATAAATACTCGAAGCCATTGCTCAAGTGATGAATACCTTCCATAAAAGGAATGGAAGCTTTAGTCATTATAAATTATCAAGGGCCCAAGCTTTGGATACAAAATAATCAAATGAAAATAATGAACAAGATAAGTAGGGTCATTAGTCTTAGTCACCTTTACATGAGTCTTTCTAGAGCCAGGCTACCCAAAAATATGCCAAAATCAATGAGCTTAACATTTTACATACAAAGTTAAATAATAATTTATCATGGGGCCATAGGTATATTTGGAGGAACCATACAGAATGTACTTAAATTTTGAATATTTACATATAAAGTTAAATCACAAAATATCAGGGGGCCATAGATATATTTGGAAGAACCATAGAGCGAGTGCTAAATTTTCTAATATTTACAAGTGACAAAATATTTTTTTACAAGATTCAAGATAAATGTATTAGATACAGTACTGAGACCCAATTAGTTTGAATATATAATCGCAATTGTTTGATATTAATTGATATATATATATATATATATATAAAAGATAACATTATTTAACACATTTCTTTATGTAATCAAAAGAAAAAATCTATCACGTGGACTAACTCAAAGAAAACAACAAAAACACAATAAACTTGTAAATTATAATATTATTATGTTAGCATACAATATTAAAGAAACAGGGGACGAATATGTCTACGAAAACATATTTACTGGTTAGGATTGAAATTTCGATTTAGAGATCTACAAGAAAATATACATACATACTCTATGATATATATATATATATATATATACTCGCACAAAGTAGTTTATTTGTGATTGATTATACTCAATATTATCTAGCCATCTAAATGGTGGACGCTTGTCACCCTTATTATAGAATCATAAGTTTTACACAATTCCAGTCCACAATTACACAAAAGTTAGATGTAAAATGATAGGTAAACGTTGTTTAAAATGAACTTTCCAAATACTATAACATTCCTTTCGTTTATTTTTCTTAATCATCGTGAAGGCATCAAATCACATTTTGAAACCAAATGTCGCTGTCCTTTGGCCTTCAGTGTGTCGACAAATCAAGCTCAATCTATTAGTTCTAGGAGCTCACAAACATTAAAAACAAAAAACCCTCAGACATTGAAATAGAATTTGTTATTTTATTAACTAAATATTAAACACACATGTAAATAGCTTTCATAATGAGCTGTAGGTAATTGCAGTTCCAGTAATATCAATATCAATATTCAAGCTAAAGAGCCAATTATTTTTACAAAATATAGGGAAACACGGCATGAC
>JAQSVH010000008.1:480041-494161 GCA_029448705.1 Adansonia digitata | reverse complement strand
GTTCCAGTAATATCAATATCAATATTCAAGCTAAAGAGCCAATTATTTTTACAAAATATAGGGAAACACGGCATGACTCATGGGTCAAGCGAATCTTGCATTAATTTGTTTGTTCAGTAGGTAAAGATAAAGAGATACAGGTGATATTTCAGTGTATGGTGTGAGTTTGCTCCAACGCTATATGCTTGCCTTGTGTACTCTAAATTTTCTCAATTATTTGCTACAATTTAAGTTCATTCGATAAGTACAAAAAGCATAGTATTTTCAGGTAACAGTTTGAGATAGACATTCAAATTTATTTATCGGTCTTTATATTTTATATTATTATAATCATATTTAAAATATTTTATATTTATATGTATTTTGATACGTTAATAATTTGTATTATATAAATTTTAAAATATTTTTATATTAATGTCATATTTTTTATATTTTATATCATATTTAATAATTTTTTATCGTATTCATATTATATAATTGTGTTATTTCTAATATGGCCATGTTTTGTTTAGAGAAAATAGCTGTAATGGCTAACCTGACTGAATCTTAAAAGATTCTTTGAGCAAAAAAGGGAATAAAAAAAAGAAAGAAAGAAAGAAAATCATACGGTTTGGCCTTGACTTTAATAATTTGTTGAATTGTACTTTGTAGGTTTTGATTGCCTTTTATAAAGTTATATTTATGAGTAGAAATTATAATTTGTATCAAACAATCTTTAATATAATAGAAATTTATTTAAAAAAAATCCAAATCAACTTAAAATATGTGGATACCTTTTTAAATAAATATAATAATTTATCTATTGATATGATTTTCGATTTAGGCATTATCTGAATTAATTTATGCCTATAAGATTATGCAACTTGTTGCAATATAATTAATAGGTAATTTTAGCTTTTGCTAATAACCCAAGAAAATAATCATGTATTTTATTACCTGCTAAAATTACCCTTAACTTTTGTCTAGAAGAAAGACAACATATTAACGTTTTAGACAATATTTCATATTAGAATTAATTCTTTCATTTTGTGTAGTTCTAGCTCATAGAGTAAACTGCCCGTAGGTTGAATTGCAATGAAAAAATTTAAAATTTATATTTATATTTTGAATTTGACCCGACAGTATGAATTTACCGTATAAATATATTAAAAATAAAAAATTAATTTTTATATTAATTATATATAATTTTTATAATTAAATTTAAATAAAAATATTATTTTAATATTTAAATAATTAATTAAACTGAATCAAACCATAAAAATCAGTACTCAAATTTGGGCCAGACCAAAGGGGCTACTAGGCCTTGAACAGGTGTATCGTGGAGGATCATATTTTGACTAATTTCTTGCGGTGAGGGTTGTCGATATCTTTTGAGGCAAGAGGATGCAACAAAGGACGACCTATTAAGCAGAAATAAATAATCAAAAAGATTGAGGGGCAAGATCTGTATCAACCAACTGTAAACTGTCTATTCTTAATTGGCCTTCGGGTCATGTTGGGGGTACAATCGTCTACTAGCTGCATGGGCCATGCATGAAGCGGGCATTATTGTAATTCTCTCTCTCTTTTTTTCTCCCATATATAGACGAGCTTGGAGCAAGCCAGCGCAGTCAGTTCAAGCAGGAGTAACGAACTTGGAGAGTAAATTATGAAAGATGGCCCCATTCACTCAGTTCCTTCTTTTCTCCTATCTTTTGCTTTTAGCGGTAAGCTATCAAACTATTTAACTCTTTTCTCACAACACTTCGCAACTGATTCATTGAATTATTAAACGTATTCAATGAGTAATAAATTAAAGTTAATTGATGATATGTGACTGAGTTGATGTAAACATTAATCTTTTACGTGCAGTTTGGCCATGGCATCGATGGAGCCAGGGATGTGAAGCCAGCTGCAGTGACAGATCCAAAATACCTTGACGGCAAATTTGCTATTTCCGACTTTCACAGGACGGTGAATATTGGGTCATTAGACAAGACTTCTCTTCAAGCTCTTGTAAAGAAGTACTCCCTTTGTGATCATTCTCATGATAACATGGAGAATTCAAAGGGTGGATTGTTTACTGTTGATGAGTTACATAACAATTTCCATGCGGGAAAAATGTTACCGATCTTTTTCCCTTACAAAGACCCTGCTACATCTCCTTTCTTGCCCAAGAAAGTGGCCGATTCTATCCCAACTTCCTGAAATTCTCCAACTCTTTTCGATTCGTCCAGGTTCTTCCCTGGCCAAATCCATGGAAGATACACTTCAAAAATGCGAATATGCACCTGGGAAAGGAGAGACCAAGACTTGTGCTACCTCCTTGGAATCCATGGTCGATTTTGTTAGCGGTGCCTTTAAAGTGGCGCCTCAAGATACCAGATTTATTACTACTACTCACCCCACCATGTCAACAGCTTCGTTACAAAACTACAAGGTTTTGGAAGCTCCTAAAGAGATTAAATCTCTCAGGAAAGTAGCTTGCCACCCCATGCCTTATCCTTACGCTGTGTTCTTCTGCCACTATGATGAGGATTCAAGTGAGACCAGAGTTTTCAAGGTTTCAATGGTTGGTGAGAACGCTAAAGACCAAGTCCATGCTGCTGCTGTTTGCCACATGGACTCGGCTAGCGCCGCCCTTCTTAACCTCACACACAAGCAAGGCAAATCTCCGATGTGCCATTTCTTCTCTGCTGGGGATCTGATTTGGGTTCAGTGATGATCGATGACAAGCCCATTATCCTCTACTTAGTGGCTTGTTTTAGTTTGTTGCTTCTATGTCTTGTCATGCATGCAGATGTTATCTGGTATTACAAGCCTACATGATCCGGAAGTGATCTATCTAAATGATACTTTTATAGTTTGGTATTGTATATATATGTATGATGTAATAAAATCTGATGATATATCCCTGAATCCTGAGGTACAAGGATTGAAGAAGATCAGATTGTAGAGGCTTGCAAGTATGCCAAGTATTGTATATTGTATAAAAGAAAGCATGCATGGCGCTTGGTGTTGGAACCTTTTGTTGAGTTGTGCAGGGTGAACCATATGTCTTTTATATATTATATCAGATTTCTCGCGAAAGATATTATACCTTGACAGCATCATAGGCCCAAAGGCCGCTGAACCAAATAAAGGGACTCTGGGCCAACAAAAAAAGGCCCAGGAGACCAAGGCAAGTTGAGAAGTCGGGAGAAGGGCGCCGCGACATCAGGAAAAGCGGTCGACATGGGCAAGAGTCGAGAGCCATGGCTGACGAGTGAGGAGCGACCTTTACAATTTCTGCTTTCAACCACAAGGTCAAAATTCAATGTTCGTCCGCAATTGAAAAGAACAGAAAAGTAAAAGATCATATTTTCAATCCACCATTTAGCAAACCAATCTAAGATTGTAAAGGTTTCAACAATTTGAGCATCAAAATATCTATAAAAACATCATCAAAATTGGCGAAAAATAAAAACCTTTGCTTGGAAGTTTCAGCAAGTCTTTTTCTGCATTAGAAAAATAAATGTCAGCAGTCAGACTACAAGATGCAAAATCCAAACTGAAAGAACAGAAAAAAAAAAAAAAAGAAGAGAGAGGCGTAATTTGAATTATGATTAAATAAAAAAAAATTCAAAGTTCAAATTTTTTTTCCAAGAACAGAATTCATAAAGGATTAATTTTCAGCATCAAAAGACAATCTGGTTGCTGAGAAATGACGGGAAAACAAGGGAAACAAAAGATTTTTATCATTTCCTCAAATACCCTTATCTGATTTCACTAATGCAATCCCATTACTTGTACGACGTGGTTTTGAGGTTTTGGCCTTTTGGGTTATCTATTGATGGTGGCATTTTCGCATGCGTTGTCTACCCGTTTATTCGGAAACGAGCGAAAAAAACTCGGAACTCTCTGTCTCAAATGGGCCTTCAATTCCTCAAAACGACGCCTTTTCCTTCTTCGTCCTCCGAAGCTCTGCTCCTTGCCACCACCACCGCTGCAAAACCCGTCACTTCCACTAGATTTCTCAATTTTTATTTGAAAAATGCTTCTAATCATGTTGTTCCTTGTAGTACTCGATTGAGATTTCCATTTTCTCCAAAGGCCATTACTTGCTCCATTTCCTCATCTAGGTCGGGTAGCTTCCTTCACCAGAGCAAGCGTAGGTACCGTGGGAGCGTGATTGTGGCCATGCTGCTTCTGGGTCGGTCCAGAAATCCGAGGAAGAGTGGCGTGCTATTCTTTCACCTGAGCAGTTTCAAATTTTGAGACAAAAGGGCACTGAGTAAGTTTGCTAAAATAGCGGTAGTGTTGATTAATACTTTTTTTTATCGAAAATTTTATAAATTGAGCATTTATCTAGTAAATTTTGGATGATTTAGTGTTTATTGTAAAAGTTTGTTTGATCAATTTTAAAAAATGCTGTCTTTTTAGTTGTTTTATTCATGGAAATATCTTCTGGCAGTTCATTCAGATTGTGGTTGTTGTTTTATTGTTCTCTTCCCATGAGGCATTAGATCCTTCCGATAAATTGAGATTTGAACCATGCTTAATTGCTCATTATCATTTTCACTGAATCATGCTATTTAATACATATCCATTGTTGAATTGCTGGCAACTTTTTGATGCTATATAGGTATCCAGGCACTGGAGAATATGACAAGTTCTTTGGTAAGGGTGTCTATACTGTGCAGGATGTGGCATTCCTTTCGACAGATCTACAACAAAATTCAACTCTGGTTGTGGTTGGCCTGCTTTCTATGAGGGTCTTCCTGGAGCCATAAATCGCAGTGTGAGCTTCCTTCATCTTCTTTGCTCTTTACTAGTTTCTAGTAAATTTTATTAACAAGAGTGTCTTTCATGTTTAACTAAACAGCCGGACCCAGATGGGATGAGGACTGAAATTACTTGTGCAGCTTGCGGTGGGCATTTGGGACATGTATTTAAAGGTGAAGGGTTCCCAACGCCCACGAATGAACGCCACTGTGTCAATAGCATATCACTGAAGTTTGTTCTGGAAAATTCTTCGGAGTAAATCCTGTTTATATAGTAGCAGTTTATATTAGTACTATACATATTGTATAGAACATGGCCATTATGGATGTTTAGATCTTATTTCTAACAAGAACTGATGTAACTTCTGGATCAAATTCCACTTATGGTTCTTACTGTATTTGAACTTCTTCATGCTTTCTTGCAATGCGTGCAAAATGGTTCGAGTTTCTTTGTCGAGTTTCATATGGTTATCAGAAGGGCAATATCGCTGGATTCTCACAGAGTCCGAAAAAGATGAACTGATGCATAGAGTTTTACTTGCCTATTTCAATTGTTGTTCATGTTTGTAACTTTTGAATCCTAAAAATTTTTATAATTTGAAAGATTATATTTATATTTAAATATATATTAAATAAAATAAAAATATTAAAAAAATTAATAAAAATCTAACATTTTATTGGGGGATAATAGAGATGAAATAAAAAGCTAACCATATCGTTTTAGTTTCACAAAATCTAAACCTTACTAATATGACACATTTGTCTTCTCTACCGATATTATCCATAACTGCCACGTGAACATAACATCACCTGACTAGTTACCACTTACCAGTTTAAGAATCGACCACCTCATGTGTGTCTTCAATCGAACATTTCTGGCCTTGGAGAGTTGAATTCTTTCCACGAATTCTTACAACCCCCAAAAATCGCAGGCTTTAGACATGTCGTGGCCGCTTCCCTTCCTCTCTTCTTTTACCCCTTTAAATACACCCAAGAAACGGTAACAGAGGGAATTACAAAAAAAAAAAAAAAAAAATCATCCCCAAGAGTTCATTTATCTTTTCTTCAAGGTTCAAGTATCCTTCACTTGAATCTTTAGGGTTTATTAGAGAATCAGGAAAATGGCTTTGAATTTGTCTGTTTCTGGTTCCTGAGTCTTCGGTCTTTAAGCGGTTTAACACCATGTTGGAGTCTTTATCTTGTTGCCATGGTCCTAAGGTATGCAATCTCTCAACGTCGACTTTTTCTTTGTGTTTTCTTGAACGATAGAAGTGCCAAGCAATGGTTGTTCTTTCTTTCTTTTAATTTTCTTTACAAAATTTTACATTCTTGACTTTCTTTCTGTGCCCTCAAAGGAAAAAAGGGATTTGAACCGTTTTTTTGTCTTAAATGTATGTCGTGCACCCACTTTTGAGCCTTCTGCTAAATCTTTCAAGACTACGCTTTGCACATCTAACTGACTTTTTTAAATTTGGGAGACCAGAATAGTGGAAAAGATAAGCTTTTCAGTAGTTGGAACCTCTGGATGTTATGCTGATTATTAGTTAAAACTCTTTTTACTTGACTTGGCTTCCCTATAATCTATCGGCATTTCAAGATTTTGCCTATCTTTACAATTTTTTTCCTAGAGTTGTTGTAGACTTTAGTTGTTTGGAAGTCACTTTTCGCTGCCAAATGTGTTAAGAACTTGATTCTAGAGAACTCTAGTTCAGATAACTAGTGGCATCATTAGGGAGTCTTGTGTTATCAAATGGTTAAAGTTTCTTTTCTTTCTTTATTTTTCCCAACATATGTCACTGTAGGACTTGTCCTGTTAAATGGATTATTCAGGATCGAAATTTGCACACGACTTTCAATTTTTCAAAAATGTGTTCTTTTGGGTAAACTTCTCAAGTATTTGATTGTTCTTGTTCATTCCACTGACCATTATTGAAGACCGGTGAGGCTAAAATTCCTAAAATGTTTAACCCTATGAATTATGGTCAGCATGGAATTGATGCGTGGTTTATTTTCTTGAATTGTTTAATTGCAGGCTTATGACTTTGTTAAACGAAAGAGCCTGGGCGGCACATACTCTCAAGCTATGTCATGGTTTTCTTGGCATTCTTCTGATATGCCATCTATCAATAACATGCTCTTCCATTCTCGACCATTATCTGTAAAAGTTAGAATGAATAATTGCACTCTTGTTTTAAAGCATATGTTTGGTGGCAGACCTCTACCTTCATCACCATCCAATTTGAGAGGGCTTAATTTCTCCAATGATAGACTGGTCCACCGGAGAAAGTCACAAGTCTATGCAGCAGTTGATGTAGCTAGTGCTGTTGATGTCATTAATGATTTAGGATTGGATACTCTAACATTCTTGGCTGTGACAGTCATTGTTGTTCCAGCATTCAAGATCATTAGAGCAAGCCCTGTAAGAATAAACAATCCAAGTAGCATAATTCTCAAAAATATTCTTCTTTTTTTTTCCATTGCCATTTTTTGTACCGGCATCACATATAATGAGGTACTCCCGTATCTATACGTATGTGGAAATTAGATAGTTATAAACCAGGCCTAGCATACTTGTAAGGCATGATGTTTTATTGGCTACTTGAGGAATCTTCTGATATTTATACAAAATGGAAGAAACTATGGATGTTATTCTTATTAATTGATGGTCTTCCATCGCTAATAATAACAAAATAAATGCTACTTGCTTCCAGATACTTGGCTTCTTCTTTGCTGGGATTGTACTGAATCAATTTGGATTGATTAGAAATCTTACAGATGTCAAAGTCCTGTCTGAATGGGGGATACTTTTTCTGGTAAGTTCAATTGCTTTATTAGGTAAGATGCCATTTTTCTTTCCATTAATCGTGTCATATCTTTGTAAATATTAGCAGTTCTGTCATTTGACTTGAATATATTGATTGCAAATCATGCATCTTTCACTCTACTGTTGCTTATACCTTTCCTTTTAACTATACTGCTCATGATAAATAGTGTGCGACATCTGTTATATTTCTTGGATCGATAGCCATCTTCTTGGCATTTCTATATTGTTTGTTAGTTATTTTCACTCTTTAAATAAAGAAGGATAGTTTGAGAAAGCAACATCTGGCCTTTTTAAGCTGCAAATTTCCGGTAGAATATGTTGTAAATATTATGCATATTTATTTTGGGCTAATACATTTTCCTTTTTCAGCTGTTCGAAATGGGTTTAGAGCTTTCACTTGCACGCCTGAAAGCTCTCGCCAAATTTGCCTTTGGCATGGGATTGACTCAGGTATGATGATATTGTTAATGGGAATTGTTATTTTAATCGGGTGCTGTATTGGGGTTGAAATTCTTTGCAGGTCTTATCACTCATTTTAGTAGGTTGTATTTGTTATATAAGCTGCCTTGAGAAGCACCTTTATTTTTTCCCCTTCAATTGCGAGGTGATTGATTTTGTCCTTTTCCTCTTCCTATTTTTAAGGTTTTTTTATCCACCCTTGCTTTTGCTGCATTTGAACTTCCACCTAATGGGGCTATTGGAACCAGAATTCTAGAGTTCCTATTTCACTCTAGGCCTGACCTGGTGAGAATACTTTATCCGGACTCTTTAATCTTTCTGGTATCTGCATTTATAAATTTAATGCTTTAATCATTCTCTGATACTTATTTGGGTTGGTTTTTCATTGAGTTTGCAAACTCTAGTGCTACTTGTTGCAATGGACTTGTCGATAAGTTTTATAACATTTATTCTGTATCCATTAACTTGACTCAAATTTGAGTAGATTTGGGAAAATTAATTTATTTCAAATTTGTTGTCTTGGTTGGAAAAAATTGTTTTGGAATTTACGCTAATTATTGGAGAGAGAGAGAGAGAGTTACAATGGGCTTACTTTATATTTGGCTTTTTAAAAATATAAAGCTCATGATTTCTCTCCTTAAAGTTTAGAAGATTCAACACTATATTAGGAATTAAGAATTTGGTGATAATGAAGAGATAGGCATGGATTTTGGTTTCAGTTTCCTTGGGATTCTGAAGTTTGGTCATTCGTTTTTCCTTTTTTTGCCTTTTTTATTTTTGGGGAGGGGGGTTTGAGTAATTCAGAATTAGTAATCAGTAATTGTTTGTAATTTAAATGTTTCTAACATCATTTTACCTGTTGATAGCCATCCATTATCGACATTTTAGAGTAAACCTTTTTAACATAATTCTTCTGTTTTTACAATTGTAGGTTAATATCAGAAGTGTTGATGAAGCCATAGTGATTGGTGCTGCTCTATCCCTATCTTCTTCAGCTTTTGTTCTGCAGGTATTGTAATGGATGGTACCTATGAGTGTTTTGCTGCTATCATCACTTTAGGTATATATGTATAAATCCTGGCAGTCAGGCTAAAATCACGCTGTGCTCATTACTTATATAAATGGTACTTTTGGGATTCTGGCTCTTCAAATGAAGATTTGTGTTCAGAAAGTGAATTGTCTCATTGCTTCCTTTATGAGTGGCTAAAAAGTGGACTTTCCCTATAAATGAAAATCTGGATTTTCTACCTGCTCTTTTATAACGATTCCTGCACAACAAAGTAATACATACTGTACAAAATAAAAGAAGAAAAGGTCTTTGCTTTATGCTGCTTTTGCATTCCAAGTGTTTCCTGTTCATTGACATATGAGATATACTTGCCTGATTTAGCATTGTAAAGCTTACAATCCTAAGAAACAGCTTCTTGCAGAGAAGGGTGAGCTGCCAACAAGATTTGGCTCAGCAACTCTGGGAATTCTTCTTCTACAGGTTTTTGTTTAACCCAACATGCTTGGCTGTTAATATAGCAAATGAGTTAAAATTTTTTGCTATTACATGCATTTGTGGGTTTTTCTAGGTTCATTGCAAAGTAGACATCAGAAATAGGATGTCAATAACCTTTTTTGGGCCCTGTTTCTTGATATTTGCAGGACATAGCTGTTGTCCCTCTCTTAGTCATACTTCCAGTGCTCGAGAGCCAGGTATTGATGAGTCTCTCTCTTTTCAATCTTTAGATAGTGAGGTGAACTCTTCATTTCTCTCCGAAAGATGGCAATCTATAATATTCTTTGTATCCTTCCCTTTATCTAACTGCTGAGACAGATTATATCGTGCACCCTGCCTTTTTTTTTTATTTTCAAAAATAAAGTATATTAATGTGTTTTTTTGTTACCCTGTCTGAAGTCTTATGTTCTGAGAATAATGCTCAATTGCTGTGCTTATCTTTTATAATTTGTTGCTATCTTCTATTTCTTTGTTTCATTTATCTAAATGGGCATCGTTTTCTCATTTAGCCTATTTCCTACTTCTCATTGCCTGTTGCATACTCAAGAAATTGATATTATGAACACCTCACATATAAGTATCATGACATGCTTAGATGAGGAAGGAGTCTAGCCATCTCATTTTTAGAATAATGTTTCAATAGGAGAAACCTTTTAGCCATTGTAATGGTCAATCATTTCCCTTTTTGTCTGCCTTGTATGGATTATGATATGTTGGATGTGCTTATCGGATATATCTGTGGTGCACTTCCAACTTTGACCATGTTCAATCTCTTTTTAAACTTTGCAGAATCTAATAGAGGAAAGTATTTGGCCCATGCTAGCTCAAGAGAGTTTAAAAGCACTAGGTGGGCTTGGTCTACTTTCTCTCGGAGGAAAATACATTCTTAGGCGAGTTTTTGAGGTTTGTTGAGTTTATTATTAAAGAGAGAGAGACAGAGAGACAGAGAGAAAGAGATATTCCAAGACATTTCATTTTCTGTATAACTAACTTAGGTTTCTTAAATAATTAGGTTGTTGCCGAAACAAGGAGCTCAGAGGCCTTTGTTGCTCTCTGCTTGCTAACAGTTGCTGGGACTTCCCTTCTGACCCAACAGTTGGGCTTCAGTGATACGGTTTGATATGTATTCTCAATAGCAAATAATGTTTGAAATTGATGCATCTCAAGCTTTGTAATAACTGAGTTTATTTTCGTTGTGCAGCTTGGAGCATTTCTGGCTGGAGCATTATTGGCAGAAACAAATTTCCGGACACAGATTGAAGCTGATATACGACCATTTAGAGGCTTGCTTCTCGGATTATTTTTTGTGACTACTGGAACTTCAATTGACATGCAGGTATAGTAATTATATTTAAGTAGCGTTATCCTTTATTACCTTGTGTTTTCGTATATGCTTGGTTTTTGAGCATTTCAACGTTAGCAGGTGAATAGCTGTTGTCTAAAAGAAATGAAAATTGTATCAATTTTGTGATATTTCTGTATTTTTATCCTTCATCCTATGGTTTGGTTTTATTTTATTTTACCCAGGAATTTGTAAATGTAGCGATCATCATAAGTAATGTAGCCAGTAATAATGCTTCCCTCAGTACTTGATCTAATGCTAGTTATATTGGTTTCTTTTGCAGCTTCTTTACCGAGAGTGGCCAAATGTGCTTGCGCTCTTGGCTGGTTTGATTGTCATCAAGACATCGATCATTACAGCAATAGGTCCTTATGTTGGACTCACCTTGCAGGAAAGTGTAAGAGTAGGATTTCTTCTATCACAAGGAGGCGAGTTTGCCTTCGTAGTCTTTTCTCTTGCTAACAGGTTTGTCAAAGCTCAAATCAGTGGGGTGACTAGTCTCTAAGTAAGCACTCTTGTTTTTATGCTTATAAATTCTTCTACCATCCTTGAGCAGGCTTGGAGTGCTACCGCTTGAGCTTAGTAAGCTGCTTATTATTGTTGTGGTACTGTCGATGGCATTAACCCCACTGCTTAATGAAGTTGGAAGAAGGGCTGCAGATTTCATTGATGACAAGTTTGATGCAGATGTATGTTCATAATCCATACTAAGAGTATTTCATTTTGGTTTCAATATGGTAAATGATTGAAAGCAGCCAGATTGGGCTGCAATAGAGTGATTGGATTAAATTTTCATGACCATATATTTCTTTTTTTTTTTTTTTTAATATTTTAGTTTATTACTTTTAAGTGATTGGCTATTTCCAGTGGCTCGACTACTTTTTGCATTCATCATCTTGTTTATGAAAAAGATTTTATCCGTGTGAACTTAAAAGAATAATTTTTCACAGAAAGATGATGAGACGGTGAACTTTGATGCAAGTGAACCTGTTGTTATAATTGGCTTTGGGCAAATGGGCCAGGTAACATCAATTATGATTGCACTTTTGCACTAACAGAAGTAATTATTACTTGGATGCAATTCTGTTTAAGTTTTTAATGTTTTTACTTGCAGGTACTTGCTAATTTTTTGTCAACTCCACTCGCTTCTGGAGTAGACGGTGACATTATGGGATTACATTATGTTGCTTTTGACCTCAATCCTTCGGTGGTTAAGGTACCCAAATTTAATTCTATATTACTACTTTATTGTAGATCATTGTATGTAATATACTATTTTGATGACTGCTTAAGTTTATACTTTGATCCCAAATAAGTTTCTTGCCGTAAAATAGTGTTCGGGTGTTTAAAAGTTGTAATCTTTGTAGATAATTATATAAACTGATGATAACTACTTTTGCTACGTTTTCCTGAATTTCTATTATAATAAATATATACATGTATACTGCATCATTTCAGACAGGTGATGGTATTTAAGATATTTGTTATGGCATTTTCAGGCATCTAGAAAACTTGGTTTCCCAATTCTCTATGGGGATGGGTCACGTCCAGCTGTTCTGCAAACTGCTGGTATCTCCTCTCCGAAAGCTGTTATGATTATGTACCGAGGAAAAAAGAGGACAGTAGAAGCTGTTCAAAGGCTTCGGCTTGCCTTCCCTGCGGTAATGCCTCTCTCTTTCTAGTTCTGGGTGACTTTGTAATTTGTAAGGAAGATAGACAATAAAGCTTTGATGATAAAATGACATATAGCATTAAAAGAAAATTGATATTTCTTTTTCTACTTCTTTTCTACTTGTTTCAGAAAAGAAACTTTTTTTTCTGTCCGGACTTACTAATCTTTGGCTAAAACATGATATCAAGAAGGTTCCTATCTATGCAAGAGCTCAAGACCTCAAACATCTCTTAGATTTAAAGAAAGCTGGTGCAACAGATGCGATCTTAGAGAATACGGAGGTATTGACAATTTTTATACATTGCATTGTTAATTACGAAGTTCAACTATCAATGCTTCAGCTTCCTGACCCTGAATATCCTATTTATTCATGCAGACGAGTTTACAATTTGGATCCAAGCTTTTGAAAGGATTTGGTGTCATGTCTGATGACGTGACATTTCTGCGTCAAATTTTTAGAGATTCCTTGGAGTTGCAGGCTCAGGAAGAACTCAGCAAAACCGATGATCGGGAATTTGACATTATGAAGCCACTGCAGGTACGTGGGTGAACCTTTGTTGTATGGTATGACAGTATAAGCTTCTGCTAGTTAAAACCTGTTAGAGTCCTGATTTTTTGGGTAATCTTAATTTTTAACATACCTTTGGATTGCTTCTTTTTTTAATCAATACTTTTTTTGCCTTCAAAAATTAACTATTAGCCCCCTTTTTATGGTCATTTTCTTATACTTTTGATGCCAATACTCGTAAAGTTTCAAACCTACATTTTCTTTATGCTTTATTAACTGTTCTGTGCTTGAACTGCATGAATTACCATTCTAAGAAATTGCTTTTCCATATACACCTTGAATATAGTTGTGTCTTTAACCTTAATGTTCTTCGTTACACAGTCAGGCAATTGATGAACTTGATGAATTAACTTTTCTTGATCAGGCGAGAATGGCCAAGGCCCAAGCATCAATATCATCAACTTCATCTGAAGATAATTTACCAATGAAAAGCCAGATAGATGGAGCTAAACTCTCCAGGCTTCAAATGGATGTTGATCAGACAGACAAATTGTCAGCCTCGTCTGAAGACGAATCATCTAGAAAAAACCTGGCAGATAGAGCTCAAGTCCATTTTCAAGTAGATCTAGGAAAGCATGACAGTGTACTTCATCGGTCCGAGAATCCAGAGTCCCAAGGTGTTTTATATGGTGAACTAGATAGAGAGAATGGCTTTCCAATAAAAGCAGCAGATACTAGTGAGGAACATTAGAACCATCAAAGCTTGAAGTTTCCTTCGGGTCCATTGACCGCATTGTTGAGATGTCAGCCAGATACTAATTCAACATTGTTGCTGAGAAAGAAAGGTAGTTTTGCTTATCTTCAGCCGAAACCGATCAAGCTTGATCTTCAAGGCTGTCTTCCTAATTCTTTTGGTTGCTAATCTTTTCATGCTGAAACCACACCCCAATGTACATTTTTACCAAATTATAATGCAAAAAAGAATGGAGTAATGATTCTTTTTAGTCATTCTCAATTTTCATGTAAAACCCCGCACGTGTTAAACGCTTTGTTTGTTTGAAGTCCTTTT
>JAQSVH010000008.1:452386-479941 GCA_029448705.1 Adansonia digitata | reverse complement strand
GACCGACCAGTTACTTTTAATCTTGAACCATCATTAAAGAAAACCGAATGAACCGACTGATAGGCCCACGGATTGGTTCCCTGGTTTTCCCCATAAACTAACGTCTTGCTCTCGTTGGATATAAACAAGACAGCTGACTGTTGATTGATCAAATGCCCATTTGATTTCCAAGTTCTTAGAGCTTATCTAATTATATCTGATTATGGCGCCTACAGCTGCAATGTTGATTCTCCCCCATCTCTGTGAAACAACTTCACCAGCCCTTCCTCCTCCAACCTCACCACCTCTGGAGGTAAAGGCCTCTGCTATAAAGTGGGTTGCACTGGGCAAAAGTCTTCTGATCCAAGCAAGATCTGGGTCTAAGAGCAAAGAGCCTAAGATGGAGGTTGATCGTTCTTTATCTGCTGATTCAGCCTTGGAAAACGGTTTCCAGGAAGCCCTTGAACTCAGCTGGTGGTAGAAATCATGAAATCACTTTGGTTCAGATTCAGTGCTGTGGGGCAGGTGGCCTACTGTAAATTCTCGCTTAACTACTATTGGTTTACCGCACAAACTGTGATTCTGTAAATGACAACAAATCTTATAGTCCAATGTAATTTGCAAATATTCATTTCCATGTGTCCATTGCGCATGTTTGGTTTACAGATTGGTTTTCAACAGCAGATTTTTTTTTTTTTAATCATGAAGTTACATTAATCAAGTTCTCAAGATTTATCCGATTCATTTAAATGGAAGTAGACATCAAGTAAGAGCAATTAACAGAGGTTTCATCATTCCCAGTACAATTAAAATTTGGTGAGACAGTCGTGCTTAAGCTAGCAATATCGATAATCTAACTTGCAATTACAGCATAATTCAGTTCCTTTGTTCACTGTCATTGCTGTTGACAAAATCGATTGATTTATGAATTAAAATTATGACAAAACCGTTCAGAGAATAGAGAGAAAAACCCTGAAAAAAGAAATCAAATGCCTCGGCATGAGTACTCAAGTATGAAGAAATTTCGAGGCTTATTATATTCAAGCACAATAAACTACGAAGAAAAAATACATTTTCGAAGTAATTATTATTTGACGTGAGAAAAACCATGATCTTGTCTCATAAAAAAATCAATGTAAGCATAGTCTTAGATCCTATCTTAGCTAGTCTTTCTTACATTAATAGCAGATTATTTGATAGACAATTAGAATATTCATAGTTGAGCCGAATTCAATGCGTTGGCTTTGAAATAATATCAACCTAACAATCAAGTTGCAGCCTTTCCAAGCTTTCATCAATCTCTCTTAGCACCAATCCAATTTCAAAACCTTCACGATATCTCCTGCATTTTATTGGGTATGGAATAAATTGTAATCTTGATATCCTACACTTTATGTGTAAGATAAGGCAATCTCTATCAAAAACACCGTCTAATATCTTCCCTCGAGATACTTATTTGAGTATTTAAATTAAATATATTCAAACGTTTGAATTAACTGTCTTGCTCTAATTACTCTTTAATTATAACAATAAAAATTTTATTTAAATTTAATTATAAAAAATATATAAATATTAATATAAAATATATTTTAATAATATAATAAAAAATGAAATATCTATTCAAATTAATTCAAATTCAAAAAATTTTAAAAAATTTTTGAATTATAGTTCGATCCAACCCATAGATAGCTCTAATTTAAATTTTCTATTAGAATGGATTAATTATAGAGGAAAACATAGAAAGAAGGCTAGGTGCTGAAACATAATAATAATAATTGAGCAAGTGACCTCTTAATCATGACCTTCCCATAGTAGGGACACGCAAGATTAACATACAGATCCAAACTTTAATGATCAAATCTACAAGCTTCTTAAAATAGTATTTTTGACATATGTTTCTCGTTAGGAATTTGAGACGTTGATTTACCAACCATCTTCTATAATTTAAATTTAATTAACGGTCTCATTAACAGATGTTCATAAATATTCTTTAATCACTTACTTTTTTTTAAAAAAAAATTATATTAAATTAATTATTTTTATAAAATTAAAGAAAACCATATAATTATCTCATATTACTTTCTATTTTGGAAACCTCGACAGATTCCTATATTCACCTGTTAAACTCTCCCTGCCATGTTCAGACTTCCGATGAATCATACTTTTCGGCTGAAAATTTTGCAGCTTCATTATGTCATCATGGGCTTGGCCCGACGTCTTTTATGGGTCGGTTTAAAGGGTCAAATTGGTCCGGTAATGCCTTTATTGGGGTACTCTGGTGCAGCATTTTGGACAGGTGTCATCACACCATTGGCTTAAATAACAATCAAGCGACCTTAGAGTTCAAAAAGAGCAAAAGGTCATAATTCATAAACTTCGTTGCCTAAAAATGTATAAATTTGAGGCAATCATAATAAGCCACATATTAAGTCACGTTAATTTCAACCGTGGAAGATAAATTACTGAACGTCCGCGTTGGCTTATCAACACCGTTTCCTTCCTCCTGCCCTACATTCTTGTAAAGATATTAGCAATTAATGGAGTTGTCTTGGGTGATTGGATCACTGGATTTTCCTCTGTAAACATTGAATCAATCTCGAACAATTGGTTGGAGATGCACGTAAAAAGTCTGCATACAACAACAACAACAAAAAAATGAATATTGGCTTCTGAGGCTTGCTTGTCAGCAAAAATGACTCGTTATCGATACAAAATAAAAAATTTTTACGGATGAGAAAAAGAAATTATAAATTTTTTTAATTTTAATATTATTAAAAATTAATAATATTTTAAAACTTTTAAAAATAATTTTAAAGAATAATTATTAACTATTATTAGTTTTATGGACAGAATTATTGTTTGTTTTTTATTTCCAGGTAAGTGTTAGTTATATAACATATGCCGTTACGATGTCATTAACGTACAGAAAGTGGCGCTTTTCGTTGAGGTGCGTGAAATGTAAATGGCCTTTTCGCATCAACTGCTCCTGATACTGGTTGTGGTGGACTATATAACCGGCAAGATCACTCTTAAAGTTGGAAGAAAAACTTGGTGTTCGGTTCCTGCATTACAGGAGTTTTTCTTTTCTTTTTTTTTTTTTTTTCTGTCAGTCAATTTTTTGGATGGTCCTACTGTTTGACCATGGTCAGCTCCTAGGTTTTTATACAGTGATTTCATCTCATAGCTCATTTCGTCTTTTCCTTCTGGAGGCTGAAATTTCGAATAAATCTGTATATATGATGTATATCCCTTACATAAATTGGTTGAAAAGGGGAAAAATGGCTCTTTAGATTAGTGGACAAACTAGCGGTTTTTGCAGAATTATGTTTATTTCAGTGTTTTAGAGGCATCTGATCCTCTTCTACTTGTAATATCTCTGGTTTTTTCAACTCTCCATTTGACTCATTGAGTATCTAAATTTTTTTCTCTCGAGCAGTTTAAAACTTGGGATTGTTTCTCGGAGAATTTTGAGTTACTAAAAGTCTAAAGGACAAGACCATGTCTTATCCTTTCCAAGCGTGAGATTTGACAGTATAAAACAGAAAATAAATAGATCAATAGCTTGTTACTTAGATTTAGATATGAATATTAGATATGAATAAATATTTAATATGAGTATATGCATCAAACACAAAAATTAAAAAAAAAAAATCCAAGCAACGTAGATCTTTAACCTGCATATCTTTAAGTGACAGAGGAAAGGTGTCGTTGAATATTAATAGATTCTTCAAATTACCAAAGCGTATACAAACCACTGCACATATTGTTCTAAGATGCAGTTGGCATGAAATAAACGTTTGAACAGGGTTACCTCAGAAGCTACAAAGGCTTACATTCCACGATTCCATGCATATGCCTATACACGTAAAGATTTCCCTTTGCTTGCTTGAATTTATCCATTGAAGTTGAAAAATAAAAAATTATGGTACAAATTGAAGTGAAGATAGAATGGCCAACCATGGACTGTAGCTGAGCTAGCCCCAGCTCTGGCCTGGACAGGTTTAAAAAAAAAAAAAACAAAGCTCCGCTTAATCTTGAATTTGTCAATTTGGATTATGAAACATATTGAAAATATAAACTGAAAGATTAACATGCATCTTCAGGTAATTAATTCAGCCATGGGATAAAAAAAATTAAACAAGTTTATCAAGAAACTTGGTCTTCGTTACTAGCAATTACGCATTTAATAGATAACTTCCAAAATTGGGCCCCGTTCCACCTTTCTCAAAACAATGGCTAGGCTGCGGTACTCAAAAAACAACTTAAAATAGCGATAGGTTCATGCAAAGATATGAAGATGCAAGAGTTTCAGTTAACAAAGTAGCGTTATTCCAAAAAGAAGAAAAATCCATTATATTGTACATCAAAGAGAAAACATTTAAGCTCAATGGTTATACAAATCCTCAGATGTCATCCTCTTCTTGTTCAAAGATGGAGCACTGTGAATAAAAACCAAATTTATAGCAATAAGTTACAGTTCTATGACAAATTTGTAAAAATTCAACACCTTAAAACATCATATGTGATATGCATCATAGTAACAGGGCTGGGATTTTCAATTGCAAAGTGCTAAAAAACAATTGAATTGTGTACTCAGTGTCATGATAAAGGGTGTAGACAACAATTTCATGGTAATAAAATTAGTTTTCAGCCAATCGTGCAATTGTTCCTTTACTGGCAACCAAACTTTAGTAAGACATATGGGTCTAGGCCTTTGATTTCTTCCCTTTAGCTTCAGCAGCTGGCCTCGTCTTGAAAGGCAAGAAGGACTTCCCACCCATGTACGGCTGTAAAACTTCAGGTATTTCAACACCATCTTCCTTCTGGTAATTCTCAAGTATGCAGCACATGGTCCTTTCAGTTGCCGTGAGGGTAGAGTTCAACAGATGAACATATTGTTTTGCCTGCTCATTGTTCTGCAATACAAAAACAACAGAATCAATCACAAAGCATGAACCAAAAATTTAACCACTTAAACTCAAGACTTAAGATGATATATAATTAGCCACAAAAAGTAGTTTAAATTAATGCTAAACAGAAGCTGGGTGTAAGTGTCAGAAACGGGCATGTGTTTGACACGTATATATTCAACCTTTTCTTTTTTTATTTTTTCATGTATTCGGAGGATTTTTGAGGTTCATATCTCCGTACCCGTGTCCTGATACGTGCTGAACACAGCTAGTTTAAAAAACGTTAAGAGTCTAGGCAACATAGTGAATAATATATATACACATAATTTCACACTGATGTGAGTATTGTGGTGTAGAACTTTCCTCATGTATAACAAGACAAACCAACAGTACCCACCTTTTTCTGCCCATATCTAATTTCTAGTCGCCTTGATTGATAATCTGTACAATTTGAGCAGGACACCAGCTCTCTGTAAGTTTTAGATGCAGGAAACCATGCTTCCAAGTCATACTTCTTGGCAGCAGCATCATTAAGAGCACCAGAAACAATCACCACGACTTGATAAGGTAGCTTTAGCTGCAAAACAGGATTTACACAAATCCATGTAAAGATTCTTTAGCTTTAAAACTTCAAAGGAAGTAATAAGTTTTAAACAAAACATAGAGTACTATATTAATATATTTCTTATACTATATCAAGCGATGAAGACTTTATGTGCATGGCCAATTTTTATCAAAAGATAGACTCTATTTTATTTAAGGTAATCATGTGATGAAACCAAGAAGATTTCCCACTGATAACCCCTTCCACGTGGCATGCGAAATAAATATGAAGCTAGCCTGATTGGGTTCATTGGTCAAGATAAACTCAAAATTTGAAGAGTTCTAATTACAACTACAAATGGGATTAGGTGAAAAACTGGAAACATTTTGTGTTCAGTAAATTCATAAAATGTTATACCATCTGATAAAAATCCTCGGAGTTCTTGATCATTTCCTCATGCATGTCCCAGGAATCATTGCCATTTGGGCTGGTAATGCAGAATTGCTCCACTTTCTCAAATTGATGAACCCGGAAAATTCCCAGAGTATCACGCCCATGTGAACCAGCTTCTTTGCGGAAGCAGGACGAATATCCAGCATACCTGGGAAAAAGTTGTTTTCATTAAAAAAAAAAAGGAACGAAAAATTCTTTACTAGCAATAAAGGCTTAACTTCACATGATTAGAACCTTATAGGTAGCTCTGAGGGCTGGATCCAATCATCTAAGTGGTAAGCACAAAGAGGTTGTTCAGCTGTTGCAATAAGATATTTGTCATCACCCTCACCAGTCACCTATTGAACATCAACAACGCTATATTATTTATACAATTAGAAACGAATGGTGAAAACAATAAACCGGTTAATGAAGGACACATTCCATAACCAATAAAAGCAACAACCATTTTTTGTTGGTTTCTTTTTCCTAAGATATAAGAAGAATACTTCCTTTATAGGTTCTAAAGTCAATATCAGGAAGAACTAAATCATCTCTAAATTAGTTTAAGCTTTGAACTTGTAAAGAAATCAAGACCATGTCAGTAGCATAAGGAAAGAAAAGACCTCCAAAAGCAACTTCCAAATGTTACCTTGTAAAGTTCCTCATCAAATTGTGCCAATTGAGCACACTTGGCCATTACATCTTTTCTCATGAAGAAAGGGGTCTGCAATGCCGTATACCCCCTTTTCTCCAAAAAATCAAGCCCAAAATTGATCAAAGCTTGATTGAGACGCACCCCATCACCTTTGAGGTAGAAACCTCTACCTCCCGCTACATCAGCACCTAAATCACAAGATGAGGGAAAATCAGTTAAAATGATTTAAAAACGAAACAAACCGATCAAATTTGCTCGCAGAATTCATGCATAAAACAATACAAAATCCATCATGATAAATACAGGCATAGCCTAGGGTTCTATCAACTCGTATATATCATATTTTCTTGACACCCAAAGAATTTCCTACCATTTATGACACATGGATCCTTATCATAGAGAATTTACACAGGTTAAAAACCAATAAGCAATATATTCACTTTACATACGCCAAAACATGTTAACCCTGAAAAATGTATTACCTTTTTTTGTATCCGCAATCCCAAGAAGCTCAACGAGCTCGACATGATTCTTTAGCTTAGGCTCCAATCGCTTCTCACCCCAGATTCTAATCACGGCATTATTTGCCTGCATTATTTTGGTAAGTTAAGTCAATATTCTAATTAAACTATTAGCAATCAAAAAACTATCGCAATGAATAAAATTTGCTGCTTAACTCACCTCATCGTCACTGACCGGAACCGAATCATGCACAAGGTTGCCAATTTTCTCCAATTTAGATTTCAAAACACTCCACGCATCCTTAACCTCAACGTCTTTCTCGGCGATTCTCTGTTTAACCTCCTCGGTCTTTGCAATCGTCTCTGTTGCATCTTGCTTAGCCTTTTCCACACCAATGCCAAGGTAAAAATGGAATTAAAGAAAACAATCACTTAAATTAAGAGAGAGAGAGAGAGAGAGAGAGAGAGAGAGAGAGAGAGACCCACAATTTTAAGTTGAGCAATTTGCTTGGTGATCTTGTTGAAATCTTTCCGCAGATTTTCAAGATCATATAACACTGTACCAGAAATTTTATCATTAGAAAAATAAATGAAAAAGAAAAGAAAAATCGAAACGTTGAAAATGAAAGGACAGATTGCGGTGGTAAATACATTGACGATAGGCTTTGTCTAGGTCGATGATGGCATCGACATCTCCGACGTTGGCGAAACGACGACGTACAGATTCACGAATGATCTCTGGGTTGTGACCCTTTTCTTCCCTGAACAAATTGATGTCCAACATTTTTTTTTCTTTTTCTGTTCTTCTCTTTTATCTACCAGCGAACGACTCAAGTGAAACCGACCCTGTCTGACCGAACAACCTTGAACTAACACCACCAAAACCCTAGATTCAGGAACTGTTTGGTTTCCAGGTCGCGTAGTTCTTATCCTGGATACGTCTTGCGGGACACGCCACTTTTCTTAAAATGGGCTTTGCCCGTTTGAGATTTTTGGGTCAATACAGTAAAAAGGCCTCATAAATTGGGCTTATTGTAATCTAAATCAAATTAAATTAAATATCACAAACTTTGATAATGGGGCTAAAAACCCATTTCCAGATTCTGGACATATATTGCAGATAGGTAAATATTCCTGAAATAGCATGGATTTGAGTCTCCCCTTTTTTCAGGGTTGGTTCAACATGCAATTCCAAGAACTTGCCTATATTGCGTGGCCTTCTAAATTTTTTTTTTTTTCTGAAAGAGATTTCTGATGTAGTACCTTGATGATGACGGATGTATGGTAAGAAGTTGGACCATCAGATTTCAAATGATGAATGATGAGGTACCGTAGGCAATAAGCCCGTCCAAAGATTCTGATACAGTTATCTTGAAATCAGCCAGAACAAGGAACAACTCAAAGAATTAATACATATCATTCTTGTATCACAAATGCTAGCTTACAATCAATTACTTAAAAGGAACTTGGAATTCCCTTAAAATCATGATAATGAAAACACAGCTGTTAAAAAAATTTCAAGCAAGCAAATGAATGCTAAATAAATAAAAAAAGGGGGGGCGCTGGACGGTGACGCGATCTGATAAATTATACTACTAACTTTATGCAGCTTTTTGGCGCATGAAGGCTATGAAAGTTTGGCCTTTTTGGAATGGTTGTATGCCTTCTTCTTCCCTGAGGTAAAGGCCTTGAAGCATTAGAAGCAGAAGAAGCTTTGGTCGTTAAGGAAGTTCCACTCTCGTTAGGATCAGATGTTTCCTTTGTTACAACAGGTTGACCAGGTTTCATTAGAGAAACCAATTTCTTCCTACTTGATGCTACCCTGCAAGAATGGGGAATATAATCTTCCTTTACAGAAGATACAAAATTTTCATTGATAAAAAATAAAGGATTTCTGATTACTACGTACCCTCGTGGTCTTACTAGTTCTTTGATGGATGGTGATTTAGTCTCCTCTAACCTGCGCTCGGATTTTTGAGCTGCCTTGTCTTTGCGTTTTTCCAGCACCGGTGGAAATTTCGTTTTCTGATGTATAGGAACGGTACGTTTCAGTGGAGTGGTAGAAAGCTTTCTTTCCATAGAACCTTTTGAAATCCTCGAGCTAGAAATCTTGATGGTTTGGTACAAAGTTATAGTATCATAGGATAATTTCAGCAACTTCCCTAGATGAACAATAAACAGCAATGCAAAGCAAACAGGAAATTAACTTACTGGTTGGTCTCGAAGTGTTCTTGTATCTGATTCATTGTTACTGCCTTCATGGTCACAATCAATATTTTCAATTTGTCCAAGGCAATTTTCATTTATCTGTAATCAGGGGGGAAAAAACTTGTACATTTATCTAGGGCTTTATTTATTCCATGGTATATAATAAAGAGGCTTGAAGTCAAAGCACTCACTTGTACATTCTGATGTTTCCTCCCTGAGTTTCCACCTTGGGATCCTGTAATGGTTGTTGTTTCTTTCAATGGTGCTTGATGATGCTTCTTCTCTAAGTTTGCTTCCTTCAAAATTCCTCTTTCCTAAACAGCCAGAAGATAATCAGATAAGATGGAAAAAAACCTTCAATGCCTTTTTCATTTTAATATTATCTACTCAATAAACAATCTGCATACATCAGTTCTTAGCCGAAAAGGCTTGGGATTTGTAATCTTAGGTTTTCTGTACTTCATCACTTGAGCACCTTGAACTGTTGTGGAGTTTTCTTTCAATGTCTTACTCATAACTTTAGAAACCTGCAACATCATGAAAAGAGATATATCAGAAAATTAAATGGTGGCAAACTATCAAGGAACAGACAATGCACAAAGAATATGACTAAACAAGCTACCTTTTGAGTGTTTTTGTAAGTGTCAGGCCTCTCAAGAATATTCTTTTTCCCCAATTTGTCCATAGCACAATTCAATTTTCTGCAATTATTGTCGTTCAAATTCAATAGTGAATGCAAAAGTTGATGATAAACAAAACTAGGAAAAAACATGTCATGAATTTCATACCTGTTTTCATCAGAAGCTGATGCATTTTCTTTATTGTCAATTTCCATGGCTTTGCTTTCACTTACTCTGATTTGAGATGCCAAAGCATTTTCTTTGTCATCACTCTCCGTGGCTTCAGGGATTTCCTTGCCGTTGGAACATAGTTGAATGTTGTCCTTGTGGCCGCTCCTTTCTTTAATTTCATTGTTCCCTCCATTTTGGGACTTTGGAACACCATCGTCTTCTGAATTCATCCCTTCAGAATTCGAAATGGAGGTCATCTTACTCCTTGAGGGAGATGAAATTTTAACTTTCAAAGAAAAATCCTTTGATTTTGCCTCGAACTCCATCTCAGTTGAGTCCTTTTCATTCTGTCTATGACACATAGGGCCGATGGACAACGGCAAGTCTTTTTCGCTATTCTTTTTTTTCAAACATTTAAAAGATTTAGCTTCCTGAGCCTTCTGATTCTGAGAATGCAAAGAATCAAACACTCGGCTTTTAACCTCTCTCCCTCTTAACTGTTTCCTTGACGAAGCAGCTAAAGGTTTATTACACCCCAATGCATTCTTCTTATTTGCATCCGTAATCTCAAGCTTCTTCATCCCTGCACACATTTTCCTTAACGAACTGCTCAATTCTACAGACTTCTTCAACTTCACTGCTTTCTTTGGAGAGTGAAAGACCAAAGCCTTTGCCACCACTCTGTTCTTTGGAACCTCAATTGTCGTCGGTTTTGGGTTCCTAACACTGGCAAAAGTACCTTGATTTGAGAGTCCTTTGCTGTTCCTTGGGGCAGTCAGTGCCTTAGTATATGTTTTCTTTGCTGCCTTCACATTTGGGGTAGTCGAACTCTGCTTAGGAACATGTCTAACTTTCACATTGGCTTCACCCATCTTTTTTGAAATGGATGAAATCATAGCCAACCTTGAGACTCTAGACTTTGAAGATTTAGCAGGAACTGTACGGGGACATTCCACATTTGAACTAACATAACAATCAAAGACAAAAAAACGTAAGTGTCATTGTCAATGCAATCTGTCATGTAAAAATAGGAGTAAGAGACAAGAACATTTCCATGCGTGTACCTTGAGTCTCTTTTGTAAAGAGCTTTTCGAAGCCGAACACTTGGACTCCTAGCTGCCATAACCTGAAAGATTAAGTCGCTTATAAGTTGACCAATCACTTAAAAATATGCGAAAGTGGGAAAGGAAAAAAAACAGGGCAAATTTTGTAACTAACCCGAAGAACAAAATTTTTATAAATTGCTTCAGAGTCCATTTCATCTTCATGCTTTTGATCACATCCTGAGAAACAAGAAAAACCAAAGCATTTGAACATAATTAAACGAACATTTGTTTGTTTTAACCAAAATTAATGAAACCCAAATACAAATTTAAGCTTGATCTTATCTGCAAATGAAATAATCAATTATAGCTTAAGTTAAACATTAAAACTGAAGGTAAAAAGGAAAAAAAAACAAAAGAAGGTCAAAAGAAGAGAAGGAAACTCACCGACACGGAGGCAGAACCAGTAACGGTCATCATTCTCAGTACGGCAACGATCAGGTGCGGCGAGGTCCACGAACTTAGGAGCCTCAATCTTCTCGTAGAAATCGTCGCCGATTACTTCTTCGCCATCAGTACCGTTGATCTGAATGTCGTCCATGTTTTCCTTGCCGTAGATCCGAGCGACGAAGAAGAGGAGCGTTGTTACAGAAACTAGCCGGTAGAGAGTCAAACCCAAAGGGTGTGATTTTTTTTTTTTTTTTTTCCTTTGGTTCTTGGAAGCCCCCGTACCCTAAGCCGCTTCTCTTAAATTTGTGGAAGGTTCTGAAAGTAACCGTTACAGACATGACCGTAATATAGTTCGCATCTGAAGGGTGTTCTGGTAAATTAAACATTGAAATAAAATTCAGACAGTAGCCGTTTCAGGCTGTCCAAAATCCAAACCTAACCTAAAATACATTTTATAAGATTAGATAAAAGTAAAGATCGGATAAGTTTAAATACTACAATATTGCTCATTCAAAACGCAAGCCAATGAACCTTATTAAATACTCAATCCTAATCAAATAGGATCTACTTGCCTAATTCTTGGACAAGTGTGAAAATAACTAAGACACGTTTCGTATTTTGTGAGGATTATTGAGGACTAAGATTAGCCGAAAACGAGTACTAAAATGAATCTTGCAAGTTTTATTTTTTACCGACGACCACTACTACTACATATATGTTTCACTTTCATAAAAGAGAACACGTAGTTAATTAAGTTCTGAGATAGTATTAAGTACAAGTAATATAGTATTAACTTGGTCAAATCTCAGAAAATCGTTTAATTAGGTAGGGAAAAGAGACAAGAAGCCTCATTAATTCTCATTTGGAAATAAAACCCCAAATCTTCCAACTCGTATGTGCCTTGAAGGTTTTTAATTGTTGCCTTGAAATGAATTTTTTTTTTTTATAAAAGACACGTGTAATCGATAAATTTTGAGATTTAAATTTTAAATTTATGAAAAATTAATTTTTTAAGAGAAATTGTATAAATTACATTTATTTAATGAAATCTTTTCAAAAAAATCTTTCAAAAAATTATCAATTAATTTGAAAATTTGTTTATTAGATTACAGTATTTGATTTACCAAATGCTTTACTATTTTCTTTATTCGTTTATATGTATAGGACAACTCGATCCGTCTTTTTTAAGTTTTATTTTTTTTCGAATTGAGAATTGAATAAAAGATTAAGCTTTAATTTTTTGAAATAAATATTATGTGTGTATTTATCTAATTCATCATCACCCTAAACATGTCTCAGAAGAGCAGTAAAAACATTTTAATTTTTTTTTTCTAAAACCAAGTCTATTTTATTTGAAATTTTTCACCTCCAATTTTGGCTTCCCTGGTTTATAAAAACCGGGAAATTAATTCCAACAACTCATGTATCAGTAGTCACTATCAAGTATTGTTCCCAAATTTCGCCATACTCTCCATGACCAAAAATCCACTCTTACTTGGACAGCCACTCAATTAGATCGTTTGACTTGCCAGTTTAAACAAAATAATATGTTATGCTTCAAATTTCTTGCTATAATAGACATACATACATATATATATATATGTATGTACGTATTTTATTAGGAAATTGAGTTGTTCTTTTCCACTTCAATTAAGATTTGAATCTTTATTCAAGATGAATAAGAAATGTTTATTGAAGTAGGGGAAACCAAACAACTCAATTAGATATATATTTTTTTTTCTTACACTTGATTTGACCCTTATTTTTTTTCATTTTTCAGTACAAAAATTTGACCCAAAAGTTTGATCAACTCCATTTTTATCAAGAATCCAGTATGTAAGGTTAATTTTAAGCTAATGACAAAACTATGGTCCTTTACCAGAATCATAAACTGTTCTAATTGAATTGGTAATCCATCGGCCTAAATGGTTTACTAATTTAATAATCATACGTAAGATCATTAAAAGATTAAAAAAATATATTCAATGGTGACCTGTCAAAATGTATTTAAGAGGCGCTAAGTTTGGCAGTAATGGCGTACTAAAATCACACGCGTAATACAAAAAATAGAACTTTTCGTGAATTTGACACACTGTACTCCTATAAAAGGAGATCAAACTACTCTACAAGTCATTATTGAGTAGTAGCCTTGGCAACTTCCTAATTTCTTCATTGATCTTCTTGATCGTTAATTGTGTTTCCCATTTTTTGTTCTTCATTATTATGGCTTACGAGTATATAGTTGGAGTGATGGCTTCTTTACTGGGGTTTGTTTTCTTGTACAATATGTTAGTACGACGGATCAAAAAGACAAAAACTTCTTCCTCCAGGGTGTTTCCAGTGGAAAATTGTGTAAAGTTAACAGGAAATAGGGAAGTTGTTGGGAGTAGAACCGACATTATCATAGTTGGCGCTGGAGTTGCTGGTTCTGCACTTGCTTATACACTTGGAAAGGTCCCTACATCTCTCAATTTTCCTGGTTAAGATCTTTTTTTTTTTTTTTTGGCCTTGAAGTTTGATGTTTCTTATTCAAGCTTTGATGCTTTTAATGAGCAAATTGTAGATTTTAGTATAAGCACTGTATTAGAGAGAAATTCGCCCTGGAAATTAAGCCGAAACAAATACTTGAAGAAGTTGAAGGGAGCTTGGATAGGCACAAAGTTGCCGCCCCACGCAGGATCCAACAACGGAGCTTCAGTTTATAAGACTGACGCTCTACCGCTGAGCTATATAGGGGTTGTTTGGATTTGCAAGCAGATTTTTCTGCAATAAAACTTTCGATAGATTTGAGATTAACCCTTAAGAACATGATATTTTCTTCATCACCAATGCAATGGTAACATTTTTTGTGCTTACGTATATGTTTCAGGATGGAAGGCGAGTACGTGTGATTGAGAGAGACTTAAATGAGCCTGACAGAATTGTTGGCGAACTTTTACAACCTGGAGGCTATCTTAAGTTAATTGAATTGGGTCTTGAAGGTACCCAAGAAACTTTAGTGACAGTTCTTGCTCTGGTCTCTATTTTTTTGCTTTTTCGGGGATTTGACATTGATTTTTTGTATTGGCTCTTCAGATTGTGCAGATGAGATTGATGCTCAACGAGTTTTTGGTTATGCTCTGTACAAGGATGGAAATAATACCAGGTTGTCTTATCCCCTGGAAAACTTTCACTCCGATATCTCTGGAATAAGCTTTCATCATGGACGTTTCATTCAAAGGATGCGGCACAAAGCTGCTTCTCTTCCCAAGTAATCTTCTTTTGCATCATAGCCTTTTTATTAATAAATAAATGCTATCTATGTTATCAAAACTTTTCATATTTTTTAAAAATATTTTTGTTTAACATATATTCAGATATGAATATAATCGATAGCAAAAGTAGAAAATACGGGGCAGCCAGAGTCAAATTATAAAATTTTTGGAGGGGCCATAATATGATTTTATACTTTTGATGGGTTAAAAAGCAATTTACAAATTAAAAAATTTTTGGAGCATGGGCCAAGGCACTTGCCAACTCCATCTGCTTCCGCCTTCCAAATATATAAAAATAAATAAATAAATATATTCATATCAGATACATGTGTAAATCAAATATTTACAAAATTTTTGTTTCGACTCAGTTTTAATTTAATCTATTTTACCTAGACTTGAGATGAATGTCGAATATAATTATTTATGCAATATGCATATACTCAATTTTTTTCTAAATTTTTTCATATTTTTGAAAAATCATATGTCATACTTATCTCTGAATCTATGTTTGATAAAGGTGCTGAACATAATACTTAAAAAAAAATTTTAAAAATCAGATAACATAGAATTTAGTTACGGTTATAATCTTCTAATTAATGGGACAATCAAAGGAACTCATAATTCATATTTTATTGAAAATACAGTGTAAGTCTAGAACAAGGAACAGTAACATCTCTGTTTGAAGAAAATGGGACTATCAAAGGAGTTCAGTACAAAACTAAGGGTGGTCAAGAGTTGATAGCATATGCACCCCTTACAATTGTATGCGACGGTTGTTTCTCAAATCTGCGACGCTCTCTTTGTGACCCTAAGGTGAAGAATCCCTTTTTGCATGAAAGTTAGAATAAAAATGGTAATTAATGAGATTCTTATGCAATCTGACAATATAAAGGTCTTCATTTTTCATTCAGGTTGATGTCCCCTCTTGTTTTGTTGGTTTGATTCTGGAGAACTGTGAGCTTCCACATGCAAATCATGGACATGTTATATTGGCAGACCCTTCACCTATCTTGTTTTATCCTATTAGCAGCACTGAAATTCGTTGCTTGGTTGATGTACCTGGCCAAAAAGTACCTTCTGTTTCCAATGGCGAGATGGCCCATTACTTAAAATCTGTGGTGGCTTCCCAGGTACTTATGCCTCTTTTTTATCATTTCTATTTATCTATCATGATTTTGAACTCAAAATTTAGTTCAATTGATTCGTCTAAATCAAATCCTAGTAACCATTTTTGTATTTTCAAACTATAGCCTTTTTTATACCAAAAAAAAAAAAAAAAACCTAGGGTTTTCAGATACCTCGTAAACACTAAGCAATTAAAAAGGAAATCAAGTTCACTAGCCTTTGCAAACCTCTGAGAATTGTAACACTCTTCATTGGATGTATTTGACTGATATTTTGGTCTAGCTTCTAACCAACTTGATTATGGATTTAAGATTCCTCCTGAACTGTACACTGAATTCATCTCCGCAATCGATAAGGGGAACATAAGAACCATGCCAAATAGAAGCATGCCTGCCACTCTACACCCAACTCCTGGTGCACTTTTATTGGGTGATGCATTCAATATGCGACATCCTTTAACTGGAGGGGGAATGACTGTTGCACTCTCTGATATTGTTGTCTTAAGGGATCTTCTAAGACCACTGCACGATCTTCATGATGCATCTGCTCTTTGCAAATATCTTGAATCTTTTTATACCTTGCGAAAGGTAAGCTCCAAATTTATTCTTAAAGATGGGGGCAACAAATCTGTTTTCTTTCAAAATTTGTGAAAGTTTAACTTCACTGGATTGTATTGATATATGATCTGCAGCCAGTGGCATCTACGATAAACACATTGGCTGCTGCCTTATACCAGGTATTTAGTGCGTCCCCTGATCCTGCAAGGAAGGCAATGCAGCAAGCATGTTTTGACTATTTGAGCCTCGGAGGCATATTTTCAAATGGACCAATATCTCTACTTTCTGGTCTTAACCCCCGCCCCACAAGCCTAGTGCTACATTTCTTTGCCGTGGCAATATATGGAGTTGGCCGCTTGTTACTTCCATTTCCTTCTCCCGAACGCTTATGGACTGGGGCTCGATTGATTTCGGTTGGTATCTGATCTATTCAACCTTGTTATATATCTTGTTCTTTTACCATATAACTGACCTATATCCCTCTTAATTTGATGCTATTTTCAGGAAGCATCAGGCATCATTTTGCCCATTATCAAGGCTGAGGGAGTTAGACAAATGTTTTTCCCTGCAACTGTGCCTGCTTATTACAGAGCTCCTCCGGTTGATTAAATTGAGGGAAACAACGAAAATTTCAGAGTACACCAAGTTTTTACTACTTAGGCAAAGTAATTTGTGTTGGTAGTTTTATTTTCCTTCCTACCAAAAGCTAAGTTGGATAATCTGCCACATTCTTTTGTTTACTTTTATTGCCGGGAAACAAAAACAAGTGTACGATAGGAATCCTGTTAGTAGTTATTATTTCAGAGAATACACATCATATTACACTTTCATAGTATATCAAAGTTGACATTACCAAATATTGCGATCTAAGACTAGCCTATGAAGTTTGCATATTTTGATTACAGCCTCTGGTTTTGCATCATAAACTGAATGTGCTTGTTTGCAACTACTTTGAGTGACTACATTTTAATATGACTAGTGAGCTGACGTTAAATGCTGAAAATCAAGACGCTCCCCGACGATAGTTCTTTTTATATTTCAAGGCATTCTCATGGATAAACTCTTTTTAGACGGCTAAACAGATGAATTGCCTTTATGCTTAAACAGGAAACTATCTCAGGCAACATTACTGGCTTCCTGAGGCCTGAACCGTAGCTACAAGCCTATAATGACTTTGGCCGTAGGGTTCTCAAGCCAATCTAGACTTTTTCAGATTCGTTTGCTCAAAAAGTTGAAAATCTTGGGGCGAATAGAGGCGGTTGGAACAACCTGCTCCCTTATCTTATTTATATAATGAAAAACCAGACTTTAGTGAATGTTACAGGACAAATGCACCGTATTTCTAGCATTTTCTAAGCATAGAATCCGATGAGAAATAATGATCAATGTTCTTCACAGAAAAGGGAACAAAAATCATAGAAAGCAGACGGGCTTTCATCTCAGGTCCTAAAGCAGAACAACCAGTCAAATGCTGTTGATTCAGTTGTAAAGCTGCTTGAATCTTCTGCAGGCTTCCAAGACATTCTCCCTGTGACCAAATGCGCTGACCCTGATGAAACCTTCACCACCAGGTCCAAAGCCACTTCCAGGCGTAGTCACAATGTGGGTCTTCTCAAGTATCTCACTGAACAAATCCCATGAGTTTCGGCCAGGAAAGTGAACCCACACATATGGTGCATTCTTTCCTCCATAAACTTTAAATCCAAGCGAGTTAAATGTTTCGACGATAATTTTGGTATTTTCTTTATAGAAGCCAATCACCTGTTGCATAGCCTGCGAAGAAACAAAATCCAAAATCAGGATGCAGGCATTCCCAAATCTGCTTCATATGAAAGTTTCAGAGCATTACAAATTTGGTGAAGTCGACCAAAAAACACTCAGGAAGTTATTCTCTTGCATAATTTGACAATATAGCAAGGCAAGGACACTAACCTCAAGCCCTTCAGGTGAAACGCAAGCCAAGCCACCAGCTTGGGCAATGTTAGATGCACCATTAAAGCAAGTACAAACAATACGGTTGAAGTCCTTGGCAACAGGAAATCCATCTGAGAACAGAAGCTGTTTTGGAACAACAGTCCAACCAAGACGAACTCCAGTAAACCCAGCATATTTGCTAAAGGAAGCTGTTTCAATTGCAACCTACAATAACAATAAGGAAATTTACACGTCAAACATGCATTTATCCTTTACTGCTCTAGATAACAAGCACTAGTGAAGGAACACATTGTTAACTCCAGAATTACATCTTTTGCTCCAGGAATTTCAAAGATAGAACGTGGATTATCATCTGACATATACATGGCATATGCAGAATCATAGACTATGATAGACCCATTGTCCTTTGCAAACTGAACCAATCGAGTCAATTGCTCTCTCGTTGCAGCAGCTCCAGTAGGATTGTTTGGAGAACAGAAAAATATGATATCTGTTCTACCAACAGAAGATAAATCCGGAAAGAATCCATTCTCTGGTGTACACCTCATATACTCAATATTTGCATACTTCTCAACATCTTTTTGAAACTGTCCAGTCTGACCCATGATAACACTGGAATCTACATAAGCCTGCATAGAATAGCAAAAATTATAAATTATAAAGACACAAGAAAGCCATTTGCATTCTCTTTTGCAGCTAAGTGTTCTCATCTTCCTCACACTCCATTATTTGTTTCTTTACTTTTCCTTTTCTGTCTATTTCGATCAAAAAATAACCTCCACATTGGTACTTGCAAAACAGTCCTACCAACAGAATGTGCAAGTAGGTGCTAACATCATCAACCAATAAGGGACAGTGAAAAAGCCGTTTGCTTTATTTGCTATCTGGTAATTCAGTCATTATTAGAGACCCAGGACCCAACATAACAAGTGCAAATGTGACAAAATTGAGTGTTGCCATGTTGGAATAGAGAGGCTGACAGGAGTAGGTAAACCACAATTTCACAGGTCTACCTCCCTTTCAAATAAACAATCTGAAGCCAGAGGACCAGACCAACCCAACATGATAGTGTGACATCAGAATATAACACAAAATAGATGAAAAAGATTTGACACATAACACAACAAAGAAAAGTCCTACTTCAAATAAATATGAATTACCGGGTATGATGGGTCTTGCACTGCCATTGTAACATTGGAGCCAAAAACAATCTGGCACAGAGTGAAATCAAAACCACCAACATTAATTCTGGTAGACAAGTTAAAATACTAAGAATAAATTATCCACTACTTCAAGAAGAGGCAAGGCAAAGTACTTTTAAGGAAATCTCATAATTAAATCAAACCTGAAGGCGCGATATGTCACATTTAGCACCATCTGAGACAAATATATCATCATCCTCGATGCCAAGGTTGTCATAAAAAGTTGAAGCAAGTGCAGCTCTCAATGCCTGAAGAAACTAGTGTTAAGGTTGTGTCTCGAAACATATTATTTCACATCTAAACATAACAAAATGCCTTCATATAACATTAGTGGTCTTAGTTGTTGTCCCGATTCAGTACTGATAAAACCAAACTACAATTTTATTAATGAGCTTGAACTCCAAAGTCTAGAATATCTACAGTAAAGACTCAAAACTGCAACATACTTTTTCACCTTGTTCAGCTCCATAACCACTGTAACCCTCCAGAGTAGACAATGCATCAGATCTCTGCCAAATAGAAAATAATTCAAATTGATATCAGCTTAGTCTCTTACACTCGTCCATTGGTTCAGGCTTTGCTTGGAAACATAAATTCTTAGCAGCAGATTTCCTACTAAATAGGCTTGAATAAATTTTGTGGTAGTGGGAAATCTTGGCTAGAACCAGAAATTTAGATACAAAAACACAGAATACATACCCTAGCCATCGCAGAAGTAATAACATCTGGAATAGGTTCAGTAGTATCACCAATTCCAAGGCTTATCACTTGTGCGTTTGGGTACTTGAGCAAGTGCGCAGCCCTTCTTCTGCCAACCTATTACAAAAACATTTAGAAAAGTACTCTCAACAGCAAACAAACAAAAGTCTGGAAAGCAGACTGAGCAAACCATGTCTTCTTATTTAAAATTAAAAAAAAATACAGTCAAAGTGGAAGCATTTCTGAAAAAAGGACATGGCAATCATAACCTATAACTTGAGGGAAAAAGTTTTACATATAATACCATAGGCAACAAAGAAAAGCATTACAATAATGAAAAGTGCCACACACCTCTGGAAACAGGTAACCAGCTTGAAGCTTGGCTATGTTTGTATTGCGAGAAACCTTTGTTTTGTAAGCTTCAAAACAAACAGCAACCAGCATAAGCACCATTTAGTCACAAAATTGCTGAAATTTAAAAGTAATTATAGAAAATTGAAATATAATTATTAAATCATTTGTGCTACTACTCATGAACTGTTGTTCTTAGCAAAATTACAAGCTCAACTACTCAGCATTAGCTTTGAAACAACAAAATTCAAGTTTTTCAAATACACGCAAAAAAGAAATATTGCAATAATAATAAAAAGGAATAAGAATAAGCACCGGTCTCCTGTTCTTGAGGAGTGGCAACACATTTAACTATATTGATGCTATTCACTGGAACTGAAACACTCTGGATTCTGCTGCATAATCCAAAGAAAGAATAAACCCAATAAAAGCAAATCCAAAACTGCAAAAACTAAGAAACTTGTTCAAATGAAATGATATAAAGAATGGCAAGTGGCGTTTTGTTTTCTCAAAAACCAAACAGAACCAAGAAAATCGAAGGAAAAAAATAAAAACAAATAAACAAAAGCAGTACCTTGAATTGAAACTGGTTGGAGCTAAGAAAGCAGATGAAGATGAAGAAATCATTGAAGTTGTTAGATTGCTCATCAGAGACATTTTCAGATTTTCCACTTTTTTTTTCCGAAAATACTGCAAAAGTTGCTTCTTTTTTTATGCGGCCAAAAACAGGTGAAGGCCTTTTGTTTTGTAAGCCAAAGCAAATAATAAACCCTAACCCTAGCATTTGGCCTCGAGTCAATATAGTCAAAATAAATTATTCTCACTCACATTTGCCACGTCATCTGGGACCCTTACTCGGTCCTGTACTTATCCCACGTGGCAAGCACCCAATCCAGGCCAAAAAAAAAAAGAGCAAGATGAAAATAACGTTACGGGTTAATTGAAAAAGAATATTTACAAAAACGTATAAAAGCTAAAGCCTCGATTAAAATAAACCGACTGCTGTCGGTTCTTCCTAATTGGAAAGAAATTTAGGATTAGGGTTTTAGATTCCGAAGGAGAAACGGTGTGGTTGCTTCAATTGATCCCGGATTTTTACTTTGGGATTGCATCAGCCCATCAAGCGGCTAGGTAATTTTTCGCGTTTTCTTATTTATGATATTTCTTTTGCGGAGAAATCTTTTTGCGTAAGAAAACTGCTTCTAATTTCTTTTTGGAGCTTTTCGAGAATTTTGATGTGAACTGCTGTTTTTCATTGAGATTTGAGGATAGCGAAAAGGAATCATTTTTTTTCTCTTGTGCGGATAAAGTCAAATGAATTGAACTATGACTTCGATAGTTATGAATTGTTTTGTTTATATTTTGTTGTTGGGGCGTCAGTCTTTCATGCTAAAATCACATATTTTTCTTTTCAGATACTGAAAGAGTCTAGTTTTCATATTTGATCATAGCTTTTGAATGGATTCTATTTGGTTTTTGCGCTTATTTGTTCAAAGTTTTGCTCCAGTTTTTACATGACTAAATTCCTGCTGGGTTTTTATAAAAGTCCCTTTTTTTGCAAGATTTTCGTTTGGTGATCTTAAATTATCTACGGTTTTCAGTGGGGAATCTGTTAACTCATCTGAGTGGTTTTGCAGCTTAGATGGATCTGGAAACAGAAAACAGAATAGCTGCTATTCTTTTAAAAGAAGCGGCCGAACTGAGACGGCAAGAAGAAAGGGAAGGTGTTCATGTTTATCTTCAACAGCCAAAAGTAAGGGGTCGGCCAAATTCACGATTCCTCACTGCAACTGTGCTCGGTGTGCAGCAAGGTTAGTTATCCTATTGCTGCATTAAGCTTGCATTTTCTTCTGTTTGCTTCTGGATTTAGTGCTTTGTAATTGATGGTGGGTTCTCACTTTCTTTGATTGCTAACAAATACGAGAGCAAGGTTAGGTTACTAACAGTAGTTTTTTAAATTCCAATATGGACATATGAAAGAAGAACAAAGAGCTTTTACATGCCTTAAACAAATGAGTGTTTTGATTACGTGGTCCTCAGAGGCAAAAGTATGGTAGACATGCATCCAATAGGATAGTAGAAAACAAGGTGACAATCTTTCAATTTCCCCCCTCCCACCCTATGCATTCTGGTAAATTGATTTTGATGGATTTTTGGACCAGCAATAAGATCTATTGATATACTTGGGCAATTTATGTAGATGTTTCTGTTCTAAATTATTTTTTATCCTTTCAGATTTTGTTGCTAATGTGTGCACGTGGTCTGTGTCTGTTTATTTCCCCCTCTTTCTCAGCAAATCGAGCTGTTGAAGTGAATGAGATGTGGCGAGTTCGACAAAAGGAGCTGGAGCTAAATGATAGTTTAAAAGGAATATCAAAAAAAGATAACAGACACAGCAGGAATTATGGGGATATTAGCAACTCCTCCAGAAGTACCAATGGGAGGCGTGAGAGCGATTTTAGTGCTTCATGCTCATCAAGAAAGAGAGTGGCAGAGAGTTGTTATTCAAGGGAAGGCCTAAGAGACGAAGAGGTTGAGGAATTTCTTGAGTCAAGGTTTGTACCTGCAACCGACTGTAATTATCTTACACATTTATATTTACAAACTATTATGTGGGAAGAATTAGTGGTTTATTGACTGAGATTAACCTGTTTGATGAATGATAGGGTAAAGCGCGGTCGAGGTGCTATAGGTTCAAGGATGGATGAAACAGGACCTTACCTACCCACAAATTCAGACACCCTGGAAATGTTGTCAACAAACCCCATAGCAAGGGAACATCGTATCACGTTAGGTCCTGAGAAGCCTTCTTCACTGAGGTCTGATGAATCTTTTTCGGATGAGGAGCTTCGGGAACATAGACAGAAGAAAGAAAAGGACCACTCTGAGATCTCGGATAGGAAGCACAGAAGGAAGCACAAATCTAAAGAAAAATCCAGAGAGAAGAAGAGGAAGAGAAAGGAGGAGAAAAGAAGAAAAAAACAGTGCAACTAAGTACTACATGGGTTTTACATAAGTTATTTTTATCAATTTATGTAACACTTACTAATAATAAATCATGGGTTGTAAGTTGTAACTTGTAAAGAGGTCGTTTCTTATTTCATTAATAATATATGCATATGCTTAAACGCTGGTGTTAAAAAATGAATGTTTCAATTCAACCTAGGCAATGCTCAAGCATTTGTTAAGTTATAGACTAGAATTTGATTTACCAAAAGGAAGATGAAATTCTTTTAGGCCTTTTTTCTTTTATTTACTCGATCTTAGTATAGCTGGAAAAACAAAAAGAACGTCAGGTTTTCTATAACCAACCATACATTTACATATGGACTGCAAAAGATATACTTTCCCTTTCAAACTCAACTGCTGAATGATGAATGCATTTTGTATACAATCGGTACAGTCTCAGTCTTATGTCACAGGTTAAGACTCAAATTTGTTCTAAGCTTGTGTGGCACTTGAACTTGGACCATGACACTCGCATATGCTTATAATAAGCTCTATCAAACTAATCACTACACGCCTATAATATGCTCTACCAGACCAATCTCACTTCGTGCCAAAATATAACATTTTTCACCATCATCAGTATCGCAGAAAAACTTCATGATGAGGTGAATGTCATGAGTCCTCGTAATGATGATCCGTCTCATCAAAGATCTCCTCCTGGCCAAGGTCCCATAAAAGGCAAACTCGTGAGAAACAGTTGACAAAAATGAAATCAAAGCTTGCTAACCGTAGTCGGAGGTACCTGTAAAAGCTCTTCGATGACATCTTCCATTGTTATTATGCCAACTGCCTCCTCTTCTTCAGGGAGCTTTGGGAGTGGATTGCCATTTAGATGTAGAATGTCTGAATCATTACCCTTTGTCCACTTCTTGCTCCGAGAACCACCTTTAAAGGAATTACTTGCGGCAGGAAAGCTCTTCCACTTCTGAAGTGAACGTTTACGTCTTAAAGCATTCTCTTGTGGAGGTTTGTCGCCATCAATATCAACTTTCACTTCACGTAATGGGCCTATTTTAAGAGACAAGAGAAACAAAAAGATGGAGACAAGGATAGAGCAATAAATATCAAAATGGTAGCCATGCATAAGTATAGAATTTGCATTATAAACATGTTTCTATGGATGGCTAGGTCATGATATAAGTGGAAATTCAGAGAGAACATGCAAATAAGAGGCTGATACTTACTCCCGGCAGAGTCACTCGAAGGCGGCTGCTCTGTCTTGTTGCACTGTCTTACAACGACGGCCATATGGCTATGACCCTTTTGAAATTCATTTAATATATCATACAATGGCAATGTTTCTTGAACCCTATAACATGCAAATATACATACCCAATAAGTAAACAGTGGACACTGAATTCTTCACAGAATAACATAAATACAAGTTGTCCATTTCTTTTAGAGTTGGTTCACTATAAGATACCTTGGAATCCTTCGTATGGTGACATTCTTCACAGGTACTTTATCTTCAGGGTGAATTGTCAATAAATTCTTAACCTTTAAGATTAAAAGATAAAATGGTTTAATAAATACACAATTAACAGCCAGAATTTAATGGCCTAAGGAATAGCAAAAGGCCAAGTAACATAAATATTACTGTTCAGAAGGGACTCGAATTAAATGTACTGCCAGATACTAAGCACCGGAGGGAAAACTTATATAGATATGAAGGATACAGGGCGGTGGAGTGCATTACATGATTCGTGCCACCATCAGCATGATAAACTAGAAAGCTAAGCATATAAAAGTGCATCATCCAGCTCGAAAATTTCTTAAAGCTAGCAGTCAGAAGGAGAGGTAAATGATAAGCTGAAAAAAAGAAGTACAGAATAACATTTAAAAAACTATAAATGATATTAGTTGTAGCCGAAGAAAAATGAGTACCAGAATGAGTCCAATAATGTTTGTAGGGTGCTCGTAATAAACTGGCACTCTGCTATGCCCTTTCTCCAAAATTAAACTCATCAATTCCCTGTCCATAGCAAAGATGTAATGGTAGTTTATCTAATCTACTGAAAGTTGAAAAGAGATGAAAATGTCATCTTCCTTGATAATTTACAAAAAATCATACCTGTCAAGCTTGGCATTAATGTCAATTGCAAATGTTTCAGATATAGGTGTCATAGCATCTTTAGCTGTTTTCTCAGTGAGCTCAAGTGCTCCAGCTATAATTGTTGTCTCATCATGCGTCAGTTCTCCACCTTTTCCAGCCTAATAAAGGTCCAATAGAAGGATCATAAATCAGAAATTTATGATGAAAAAAGCATATCATCTAAAAGAAGGCATTGCGTTTCAGAAAGCAAAGACACTTAAATAGTTTTACAACGAAAATAAAGAACAGTCAGAAACTAACAATTGTAATAAATTAACGGTCAAAAACAAGCATTGGTTCGATATATGGTAACAGCCAAGTTAATAACAACTAGTTACAGGAAAAACTGAGGTACACAACTCTAGGGAACCAAAAAAAAAACTGTGATGCAAACTAAGAAGCAATAGAGCAAACCTCATTGCCATGCAAATTTACAAGTGTTTTCAACTCAGCTCTTCGAAAAAGTGCTACATGTCCATGGCCCAGCAGATAGTCTAACAGCTGAAAATCACATAAGATCAGTCAAGATTACTATTTGCAGGAATTTCAAGCTTGACTGTCTTTCTCACTGTCACGAAGGCATGAATGGTGACTTGGTGAGTGCTTATAACAACATTCATCACCTTGCTTATCGGGTAGGCAACAGGAAAACAGATCCAAACAAGAACTTGAACGATTGGAGCCACTGTTGCACCAATTGCCAAACCATATCGAGAACAAACAGACTGTGGTATTATCTGCACAAACAATTAAATTGCAGTAAACTTAATTTCATCTTCCAAGAGCAAGTCTTAAGCCATAAAAGGTTGGAAAACAATTTTTGAAACCAACAGTTGCAACCTTGTGGCAAAAGTTGCTCAGCCAAAATTTTAGCAACAGATATCTGAGTATCACACATCACAATAGTCATATCACAAAATGTCATGTTCAGGGTTCAACAAGGATTTCTAATTCTGCTGAATTCAAAAGCCCTTCAACTCAAATAATCTAAAATGGATCCTCACCTCACCAAACAGAAGAATCAAGGTCACCGAAATCAGGATAGCACCCCAAGCAGTGACCAGACTATCAAGGAAAATGGGAAGTGCCTGATAAAATAATAACAAAAAGTTCCAAATATTAACTAACACTTTCAAACACACGACACCAGATCACAGGTTGAAGATGTATTCTATAATATATATACCTCCATCGCAGCAGCATTGCATATAAGTAGAGTACAAAGCAACAAATGCTGGTTTTTGACAACCGGCAATATTTTTGCTGTTCCAAAAGGGGATAAAATTAGCATGGGCAGCCTTAATTTGAGTATTTGACATGCAGTACATAAAGCAATATCTGACAACAATTTCATTAGCCATCACTTAATTGTAAGATCACTATTCAGTTTTGTCATGTAATTTGTAATTCTGTCCTTCAAGTTCAAACCTTGCTGCATTTTAGGAACAAAGTTTTCTATAAAAGTAAATTACCTCATTATTTAAAATGCTTATATTCAGTTCTTTTCATTCGCTTGATTTCTTAAGAAAAAAACTTTGGACCAAAGATTTCAAAGAACAAGCTAAAATAAAGATAACTTTACATCAACCTCACTCAGAAAGTAAAGAATTATTCAATTCATGATTCTAGTTCACTGGTTCTCGTCAATTGAAATAAAGAAAGATTTCGAGTAAAGCTATTGAGGTAAGGCATCCACACTACATCCGTTTCTATAGAAGAAAAAGAAATGGAGGAAATGAAGAAATAGCATGGTACCAGCATGTTTACGATCCTTGGGAGTACCAGACTTGGCAAGAACCTCAAGATCGACGAGACTCATGGACATAAGGCCCAAAGTAAGGCCCGACATCAACCC
>JAQSVH010000008.1:434047-450463 GCA_029448705.1 Adansonia digitata | reverse complement strand
AGGACACTAGCGGCTTGGACTCATTCTTGCTTTGGTTATATTCACTAGGTGACAATGGTGCTAGCTTGATCTTCACTTCATCCTTCACAAAGGAATAAGTGTTCGCATTACTGTCGTATAAAGCATAGCGATCATATTGCCAGGGTCTCCCTAGTAAAAGATGATAGGCATCCATGGGAACAACCTGAAAGATAATTTCTAAAAGATATTATCAATTATAAGATAATTTGATTTATAAGATTATTTAATTTTTATCTAATATTAAAATGATATTATCTTGTAATCTTTATCATTCTCTATTATATTTATCTTTATCATTCTCTATTATCTTTTAATTTTTGGTCCTTATCAGTTTATTTGGTGTTGACCATAGTGCCAAACAAAACCGAAAGACATTACAATTAGACGAAAACTTGACAATAAGGCCTCTAGTCTGTCAGCCAGATCAGTTGCCATATAGTATATTAATTTCTCAACCTTGATATAATATAATACAAAATAATATAATATAATGTAATATAATAATTCTATCTTGTGGACATGTTCTACTGGTTACTAGTACAATCACAATATATATATATACATATATATGTAATTCATTGCATTAAAATACTATCTTTGCTTAGCCAGTCTAGAAATGACTTAATCGAGTAATCGTTTCTTTATTTCAGAAGCAGAAGAAAGAACAAAGTAGAGTTTCAAAGCAGAGACATGGGTTCTGATTTTGCTTCTAGCCGCATCTCCCTTTCTGTTCTTGTTGCTTTAATGGTAAGAATCAACATAATTTTGCTTCATTTATACTCATATTTCTCTGCTGCAAAGTTTTAGCAAAACTCTTCTCTTGAACTTTTCTATCAATTATAATTACAGTGTGCACTAGCCAGTAATGCCCGGAAGATAACTCGGGGGGGAGATATGGAAGAAGGTCCTATCAGCAGCACAAACTATCTGCAGCAACCTCCTAGTACCGTGGACGGTGATTCTCATGTATTAGCCCACATGGACCACTTGGACCCTTCACTAAACATTTTCTTCAAGATAGATGACCTTAAGGTTGGAAAAAAAATGGCCATCTACCTCCCCGGTAAAGACCTTTCTGCCTCTCCTCATCTGCTATCAAGAGAAGAAGCCAATTCCATTCCTTTCTTATCAAAACAACTACCACAACTACTTGAGTTCTTCTCGATCTCTAATGACTCTCCCCAAGCCGAAGCCATGGAGTACACACTTAAACAATGTGAACTTGAACCCCCCAAAAATGAGAGAAGGTTTTGTGCCACTTCCCTGGAATCAATGCTTGACTTTGCTCGTTCTGTCTTCGGCTTGGATTCTCACCTTCGAGTTTTAACCACTACTTTTCTCAAAAAGCCAACTGTATTTCTTCAAAACTACACCATTTTGGGCATGCCTAAACAGATCCCTACTTCCAGAATTGTTGCATGTCATACTTTGCCATATCCTTATGCAGTATTCTACTGCCACACCCAAAAGAGTGAAACCAGGCTATTTCAGGTTTCATTAGGTGCTGAGAATGGAGACAGGGTGCAAGCTTCAGCTGCTTGTCACATGGATACCTCTCAATGGGACCATGATCATTTATCTTTTCGTTTGCTCGAAATCATGCCTGGATCATCCCCAGTGTGTCATTTCTTCCCTCCAGATAATCTAGTTTGGGTGCCTTTGCCTGCTTGAATGTACTGGCCTTGTTATGAATATTGCTTATATGCAGGAAAATTCAACATTAAATCATGTAATGTTATTACCATCTAATATGAATGTTGTTTAACACCATGTCATAATTTGGTTTGATGTGTTTAGTTTTGTTTAGCAGCCAAAATAATGAAATAGTAAAATTTAATGTAGTCGATGGCTGCTAAACATTGACAATACCATTTTCTGGTCCTTAGGTGGCCTAATATTTTTAGTTGTTTATTTGAATCTAACACTCATGGAGTCATTCTAGCACTGTATTTGTTTAAATAATGCATCGGATCTGTTTCTTTAAAATTATTTTACCCCAAATTGGGTTCCATGGTTTTGAAAAACCTGAAAATTACTTCCAAATTTGGAGCACATTTTTATAATATATTTTACTATCATGTTATCCAATCCCACCAAACTCTCCTCGACCAATTAATCCAATTTTACTCTGAGAGCTATTCCAATTAGAGAATTTGATTTAGCCGGTTTAAACAGTACAATTTGTTATGTTTCAAGTTTCTTGCTTGATGATTATTGATTATAATTCTGTATTATAATAGGGATTTGGGTACTCTCACACTCTTCAATCAAGATTTGAATCTTTGTTCAACATGAACAAGAAAATGTTTATTTCAAGAAGGGGAAAACAAAAACCAACTTGAAATGAGCTAGAGTTTTATAGTGGGGGGGGGGGGGGAACCCAACTCTGAAGACAAAACTATGATCCTGAACCAGAATCATAAACTGGAAGTACTAAAGGAAGTGGTAATCAATGACCCACACTGTTTATTAATTTAATTAATATCATATGAAGACCTACATCTTCTACTCCCTAGTCATTAATTAAGAGGTTAAAAAAATTATGGGCAGAAGCTCTAAGTTCGGAAGCAACAATGCATCCTAAAATCACAAGTAAAACAGAAAACAGAACTTTCAGGAAAATCGCACAACTTTAAAGCGGGGAAGACTATAAAAAAGAGATGAAGTCATTCAATAGCCTCACCTCCCTCCTTATATCCTCTTTGATTATTCATTGTTTTCCCATTTTTTTTCTTCATATCATGGCTTACGAGTATACGGTTGGAGGAGTGATAGCTTCTCTAATGGGGTCTGTTTTGTTGTACAATACTTTAATAAGAGGATTAATCACCAAGAAAAAAAGCTTCTTCTTCTTCTTCTTCTTCTTCTTCTTCAATGGTGTTTCCAGTGGAAAATTGTGTAAAGAAAACAGAAAACGTGGAGGTTGCTGCTGGGAGTCGTACAGACATTATCATACTTGGCGCTGGAGTTGCTGGTTCTGCTCTTGCTTATACACTTGGAAAGGTCCTTCCATCCCTTTTGCCTTGAGTTATAATGTTTCTTGTTCATGCTTTGATATGGTTTAGTGAGCGAAAGTGCATGCATAGATTTAACAGTCCAATTTGGCTTGATTTCCACGCCTGAAAGTTTACTCCAATGTAAATATTTATAACGGAATTCTTCTGCAAATTTCGCAAGGCACAAGTTGCTTTAATGGGCATTCGGTTCACAAACACTGACAAACTGCCACTGAGTATACACTTTCGTGGAAGTTTTGTGTCTGACATTTGATTTTAATATGTTCAGAATTTAACTGACATGGGTCTTACTTTATCGATTGGATTTGTTATTGCATACATGTTTCAGGATGGACGCCTAGTGCATGTGATTGAGAGAGACTTAAATGAGCCTGACAGAATTGTTGGTGAGCTTCTACAACCAGGGGGCTATCTAAAGTTAATTGAATTGGGTCTTGAAGGTATATATGCGAGAAACTCTTAGTCACACTTTTTGATCTGATCTCTACTGTTATTAATTTTGTCAGGGTTTTGACATCGATTTTTGCCCCTCCAGATTGTGTGGATGATATTGATGCTCAAAGAGTTTTTGGTTATGCTCTATATAAGGATGGAAAGGATACCAGGTTGTCTTATCCCCTGGAAAAGTTTTAATTCTGAGGTAGCTGAAAAAAGCTTTCATAATGGACGTTTCATTCAAAGGATGGGGCAGAAATCTGCTTCTCTTCCCAAGTATGTTCTTTCCCATCATAATCATTTTTACTATTTCCATTGCTCCATCTGTATCTTCTGATGCCTTTCTCGCACTTTAGTTTGCCCTTTTGAGCTTTTCCTCCCGTTTTTACGTCATTTTTAACTATCAAGAATTGAATATTTCCTTGCTCTGTTTGGTTGTTTTCATAGTCTCTCTCTCTCTCTCATATATATATATATATAAAATAATAATTGGTTCTCAACTTTATTACTTGACCATGTCTAAGTGGTGCTGTTTTAACTCAGTTTTATTTTAATTAGTGCTATAAATTTAACGTTGTACATGTTTCTAACTAATAGCAATGGGACCATGAAGGATGTACAATTCATATTCTCTTCCTTTTCAATAATGCAGTGTTAGACTAGAACAAGGAACAGTAACGTATCTGCTTGAAGAAAATGGAATTATCAAAGGAGTTCAGTACAAAACTAGGGGTGGTCAAGAGTTAATAGCATATACTCCCCTTACTATTGTATGCGATGGTGGTTTTTCGAATTTGCGACGCTCTCTTTGTGGTGAAGATTCTTATTCAAATCTTGTCAAATATATCAAGCACTTACTAAAATCGATCAAGCGTCTGTAATAAACTCTTCGGTTAAAGATGAAAAGTTTTATTTGCATGAATTTTATTCCAGTAGTCTCTGTTAATCTTCTTTTTTCCTTTTTACACTTGAGAAAAATACAGGTTTTCATTTTTTTTAATGCAGGTTGATGTCCCCTCTTGTTTTGTTGGTTTGGTTCTAGAAATCACGGACATGTTATATTGGCAGATCCTTCACCTGCCTTGTTTTATCCTATTAGCAGCACTGAGATTCGCTGCTTGGTTGATGTACCAGGGCAAAAACTACCTTCTGTTTCCAAAGGTGAAATGGCCCATTACTTAAAAACTGTGGTGGCTTCCCAGGTAGTTATGTCTCTCGTTTATCTTTCTGTATCCTTTAAATCTATTATGATTTCAAAAGATGGAAAACTACGGGGTTTTGGGATACTTTATGAATTGAACAAGATCTAGATATGAAATGATTCCAAATATTGAACTCATGTGACAAATTCAATAGGTTTGCATTTCGAATCTCAATATCTGCAATTTTTTTTTATCCTCAAACTGCAGCTTCTTTTATATTAAAAAAAATATTCCAAATGCTAAGTGATTAAAAGAAAGAAATCAAGTTCACTGTCTTTTCAAACTCCCGAGAATTGTAATACCACCCATTTTTATGTCCTTTTGCTTGATTTTGGGGTCTAACTCTAACCAACTTGTTATGCACATTAGATTCCTCTTGAAGTGCGCACAGCTTTCGTCTCTGCAATTGACAAGGGGAACATAAGAAGCATGCCAGCAGCTCCACACCCAACTCCTAGTGCACTTTTAATGTGGGATGCATTCAATATCAGACATCCTTTAACCGTAGGGGGAATGACTGTTGCACTATCTGATATTGTGTTGTACTAAGGGATTTGATAAGACCCCAGCATGATCTACACGATGTATATGCTCTTTGCTACTATCTTGAATCCTTTTATACCTTGCGGAAGGTAAGCTACAAATGCATTCTTTTTGGGACATATAACATTGAAATCGAATGAAAAATGATATACAATTGAGAAATGGTTGGTTTTTATGATGCGCAGCCAGTGGCATCTACAATAAACACATTGGCTGGCGCCCTATACAAGGTATTTAGTGCCTTCCATGATCCAGCAACGAAGGAAATGCGGGAAGCATGCTTTGACTATTTGAGCCTCGGGGGCATATATTCAAATGGACCAATATCGCTACTCTCCGGTCTAAACCCCCGCCCCATAAGCCTAGCACTTCATTTTTTTGGCCGTGGCGATATATGGTGTTGGCCGCTTGTTACTTCCATTTCCTTCACCCCAACGCATCTGGACTGGGGCTCGATTGATATCGGTCTGTAATCTCTTGAACATTGTTTTATATATATATATATATATGTATATATTCTGTTTCACTACCACTAAAAATCAAAAACCACTAAATGGTAATATATCTGACCTGTTTACCTTGATAATTTGTTGCTATTTTCAGAGTGCGTCAAGCATCATTTTCCCTACTATTAAGGCTGAAGGAGTTAGACAAATGTTTTTCCCTGCAACTGTGCCATCTTATTACAAAGCTCCTCCGCTTGATTAAAGAGAGAGGGAATGACCAAACTTCACAATATACTAATTTTTTTTTACCGTTAAGCAAACTGATTCTTTTGTATTAGTAGTTTGCTATTATTTCAGAGTATTGACATTATCATCTGACTCATTTTGAATCCAAGTGCTATCTTTCTTTCCATTGTACAATTTAAAATCACCAAAATTTAGAATTTGTGAAAAAAATACAAACACAACATAAATGCATAAATCTATTATAATTTATATAATATAAATTATTAATATATCGAAATTTAAATAAAACTGTTAACACTAAAAATATGATTATGACATGAAAATAATACCAATATAATATAAATACATAAATTATCTAATTTAAATTTTGACTATAACCTCTGGTTTTGCCCAAAAGAAAATTTAATGTGATTTGATTCAAGTAAGACCTTAAAGCTCTGTGTGTGTGTCTGTTTTTTATATTACACTAAAACTCTTAACAAAGTTTAGATAGCCATTTTTTTTTTATTTTAGTATTTCCTTTGTAACAAAGCTTAAACGCGTTTTACCATTTTTTTTTTCTATTTCCATTGTAATTACTGTTCTATTTTTAAGCTATTCAAAATTTTTCCGGGTTTTAAATTTATAAACATTTTATAATGGTAGATGTGGTTCATAGACTGGTTTTAGTAGATTATTATTAGTGTTTGTTCCTGGGTTAGAATAAAATTGCTGCTTTCCGATTTGAAGATTGTGTTTAGAAATTGGCTTTGCCTTATAGGAACGATGGCATAGTTTGTTTATTCAGTTAAGATAGTTGTTTGAAGTATATCCAGAATACTTCTGTGTCTTTCAGCAATACAGTTATACAATGTATGTTTCCAATGAATTAGGAATTTGCTTATTTCATTCTTTGGTAGGTTGTAAATATGGCCAGATCTGAATCATTTGAATCATACCTTCTCAATCACATTTTCTTGAATTTTCTTTGTTAGTGGTTGATAGTGTTCATGTAATTCTTTATGTAAAGAATCAATTATGTACTTTTCTTTTGTTAATAAACTGATAATCAATTCAGAACCATAGGTTCTTCCTTGGATGAAACCAGTGCCTTCCTTTGCGTGACATCAATACTCAAATATGTTCCTTTCTCTCGCAGACCTTTTTTTTTATGGCTAATTACTTTACTCTTTAGAGTGTTCACGTGGAGCTTCCTAGTGGTTTGTGCATTGACTTCAAAAAGGTTGGCCTTATTAATTTCTTTCCCTGAGTGAAAAAATTAACTCTCTTCATGTTGTCTCGGGCAAGACAAAGCTAACTATTTGACCATTGCATGGAAAGTGGAGTAATAATTTGTGTTAGTTGCTCAATGGAAGACCACACTTTTGTTGTTGGTCAGGAGTTCCCTGATGTCAAGGCATTCTGTAATGCTATTAAAGAAGCTGCCATTGCGCAACACTTTGAGCTGCGTATTATAAAAAGTGACCTTATTCATCACTTTGCTAAGTGCGCCGCTGAAGGATGTCCATGGCGTATTCGTGCAGTTAAGCTTCCCAATGCTCCGACTTTCACAATAAGAAGACTTGAAGGAACACATACTTGCAGGAAAAATACACAAAATGGACACCATCAAGCTTCTGTAGATTGGATTGTGAGTTTTATAGAGGAACGACTACGGGTAACATCAATTACAAACCAAAGGATAAATTGCATGACATTCGTGAAAAATATGGGATCATTATACCATACAAGCAAGCTTGGCGTGCAAAGGAAAGGGGATTTGCTGCTATTTATGGGTCTTCTGAAGAAGGATACTGCTTGCTTCCTGCTTTTTGTGAGCAAATAAAGAAAACGAACCCTGGAAGTATCGCAGAGGTTTTCACCACTGGTGCAGATAATCGGTTCCAGCGGCTGGTTGCTTCCTTTCATGCATCGATATATGGATTCTTGAATGGATGCTTGCCTATTGTTGGGCTCGGTGGAATCCAGCTTAAAAGCAAATATCTTGGTACTCTGTTTTCAGCAACCTCTTTTGACGCTGATGGTGGTTTATTTCCACTTGCATTTGGTGTTGTTGATACAGAAAACGATGATAGCTGGATGTGATTCTTATCAGAGTTGCAAAAGGCTTTAGAGATGAAGTCTGAGAAAATGCCTCAGCTCACTTTTCTATCTGATGGACAGAAAGTCACCTTAGATGCAGTAAGGAAAAAGTTCCCAAACTCCTGTCATGCCCTTTGCATGTGCCATCTAAGTGAAAGCATTTGCAGAGAGTTCAAGAACTCACGGCTTGTTCATCTTCTCTGGAAAGCTGCATATGCTACAACTACAATTGCTTCTAAAGAGAAAATGGCTGAAAGAGAGGAGGTTTCTCTTGAAGCTGCAAAGTGGATACAGCAATTTCCTCCTTACTGTTGGGCATTGGTATATTTCAAAGGGACACGTTATGGGCATCTCTCATCAAACATAGAGGAATTTAATCGCTGGATTCTTGCAGCTCGAGAGTTACCCATAATCCAGGTGATTGGGTAAATTCACAGCGAACTAATGTCTGAGTTTGAGGACCGTCGAATTAAAAGTCATTCTTGGTTTTCTGTACTTGCCCCTACTGCTGAGATGCTCATGAAAGAAGCGATCGGCCATGCAGCAGCATATCAAGTTCTGCGGTCAGATGAAGTAGAATTTGAGGTTATATCAGCTGAACGATCAGACATTGTGAATATTGCGAAACATTCTTGTTCTTGTCGTGATTGGCAACTTAATGGAATGCCTTGTTCACATGCCGTGGCAGCACTCATGTCATGCCAAGAAGATGTATATGCTTTCACAGAGAAATGTTTTAGTGTTGCCAATTATCGTTAGACATATTCGGAAGAGATACACCCCATTCCTCGGAAGATTGAATGGAAGAAGTTAGATGAGGCTCCTAGTACTACGAAGGAAGATGCTCCTCAAGTTGTGTGACCACCCAAGTTCCGTCGGCCACCAGTACGCCCTGAAAAGAAACGGATATGTGTAAAGGATCTTAATCGTGAGAAACAAACAGTGCACTGTAGTCGATGCAGCCAGACTGGCAATTATAAAACTTCTTGTAAAGCAGAGATTATGAAGAGTATCCAACAGTTCTAGCCTTCTAGGATCTAATTTTGTACTTACGTAGACTTTATATTATGTTAAGAATAGTGTTGTTGTACTAGGTAGGGCATACTTAATTCTGTACCCAATGTAGAATTGGAAATTCCCATTGTATCACTTTCAGAATGTACGTAAAACCGGATTGAAGTTCAAGGGCTTTGGCTTTAGTTTTGCTACTTTCGCTTGATGAGAGTAATTCAGTAGAAAGTAGATCTTGGGTTTTGATCTAAGTATAGGTATATATTTGAAACAGATATATTTAATATATTTAAATAAATAAAAAAATAAATATTTTAAATAAAATTAATATCATTAAATCTTTGAAGGGGTAAAAGAATTTTAATGAAATATTATTGATTTATTATCCTCATAATACTAGATGACTCGAGTCTATGTCAATTAAAAATGAAAACAAAAAAATGAAAAAGTATTAAATTAAAAGTCTCGAATGAGAATTTTTTGGATCTTCAAAGGAAAGACTTTCTAAATTTTCATATGAGTAATCAAATAAATTATGAATCGTTAAATTCATACAGGTATTTCTTACTTAAAAGTGTTAATTTATACATATATCATATATATATATTATAATATATCATAAGACTTGTGATAAGAGAACAAAATTCTATTATAAAATGGAAAAGAAAAAAATTTAAAAAAAAGTTATATACAAGAAAATTACAATTACTATCGATAAATTCAAAATGACGTGCAAAAATATAAAATATATATATATAAATATATATAAATGTATGCACATGCATTTCGTACCTGCTGTATTGGTTGGATCCGGAAGAAGGCGTGGAGACCTACTTTAACGTATCTCTGTCCTAAAAGTTAAAGCCTTAATGTCTTCACAACTTTAACCGCTTTATCTCTTGTCTGAGTCTCTTTTCTCCAGGTATTTCTTTGCTCTGTCGATTTCTTTCTTCAAGGCTTAGGTTTTCTTTTTTTGTTTTTTCAATTTTTTGTCTTGTTTGAATCTTGTACTTTACTCAGCTTAAGCAACTTCGTTATTTGTAGCTACATCATGGATTTTTGTCTTCTGTTTCTTTGCTTCATGTTACCTGCTATTCCGGGAAAGGATTTTGTTCGTAAATCTCGAAGTTTGAGATAATTTCATTTAAGTTTGATGGGAATTGCTTCATTATGTTGTTTTCCTTTTAGTTAGGTATCCATGGAGTTTCCTTTCTGGGTTTCCTTTCATTAGAGCCACCGTGCCATCTTTTTAATAAAAAAATAATTTAATAATTTGTTATAGCTTGGGATGGGATTTGAAATTGGTACATTATTCAAAAGGGGAGGCTTGGTTAAATTTCCTGTTTTGTAGATGAGAAAGGAAGGGGATTGCTTCAATTTGTCAGGAAATGTTATTTCCCCTGATTTGTTTTATGTAACCAAACTATTTATCCATATCTGAGCTTCTTTCATATGCTAAAACATTCTCGGTATTATATGAGGAAAGTAAAAGAGTTTTTATATTCCCTCCCTTTTTATTTTATGAGTTGGACTCTGTTCTGTCAATGTCGTGCATTTTGCCAAGATTAAGACAAGAGAGAAGAATAAAAAAAATAATCTGGATTAGTTTGGATTCCTTGATTGTCTAACGGGATGACTTGATTCCTTCCTAGCAGTTTGGTTGCTCAAAAACTATGTAATAACATAAAAACATATTTCAATGTTGTCTGTGTTTCTGCCACTGATGAGTGCTAGTGATGATGAGCTTATAAAACAGGTGGTTTTCAGTATATAAGATAAGAAGCTAATCTGATAGGTCTCCAAAAGGCGAGAAAGTTTTCCTTTCTTTTTTTTTTTTTTTTTTTTTGTGATTTTTCACAGTTTCCTTCTTGAAAGGGACAATATTTCCTCAGGGATCATTTTCAAATCTGAAATGGAGCATGTTATCTTTTGTTTGTTTGTTGACCTCACTTGTTTTGACTCTTAGTTTTACAAGTAATTCAACTACAAGTACACTTTTCATTTAAGGATTTTAAGATTGCCTTTTTCGTTTTTTATTTTGCCAAATTGAAGTTGAGCATATTGAATTCAACTAGTTACGGCATTGTGCTCTTCGAATCAATATTTTCTTCATGCTTCTTGATTTTACTTTTTGGAAGTTTAGATGTAGATTGCGCTAGTTCTTAATTGGATTATCTCAAGGATATTGCTCAGATTTTGGATGCTTTATGGTTAAGCATTCAGTTTATGGTTTTGGTCACTGGCATATGGATGAAAATTACTTTGCTTTTTCCTTTTGAAGAAAAAGAGTAAATTTAAATTATGATTATTCTTCATATATGCAAATTTGATCTTTTAAATGGTTGATTACTATTTTTTTAATCATTCAGTATTATATGTTTTATCCTGGGTAGGATTCAGGTAGTTGTTTGATACATATAAAGCGAGAAACGAAATCATAGTAGGGGATCTTTGGATTTCCATCATGTTCAAGAAGTCACCTAGTAGAAACCAAAGATCCAAAGGTGTCAAGATAAAAAATGTCCTTCAGATTTGTCTGTTACTCGGGGTTTGCTTCTGGTTAATCTACCAAGTGAAGCGCTCCCATGATAAGAGAAAAGAATTTGATGAGAAAGAAGCTAAAGCCTCTGTGAAAGCTGAAACTGATGACATGATTCTAAAATTCGGGAGGAAAGACCTTCCCCATGTGCAGGAAGTATCTAAGAACTACAAACATGAGGAAGAAGAGGAAGAAGAAAATGGACTAGAGGAGGAAAATAAGCATGATGCAGAACAGGAAGAAAAAGCTAAGAGGATTGAAGAAAAGGAGCAAGATGGAGCAAGCAAACATGAAGATGAGGAGCAGGAGGAAGCAAGTACACATGAAGAAGAAGAAGAGAAAGAAAAAGATGAAGTCAGCAAGCATGACGATGAAGAGCAAGAACCTGAAATCAAGGATGAAGAACTGGAAGAAGAGGGAAGAGAAGATAGATATGATGAGGTTGATGAAAATGAGCAAGAAAGAGCAGATGGTGAAGCTGATCATGAAGAAGAATCTCTAGACGAGGAGAAAGAGAGAGAAGCAGAGGATGATGGTAAAGAGAACGAGGAAAAAGAAAATGAAGAGAAGGAGTTTCAAGAAGAAGTTGACAATTTATCTATTGATCAGAATCATGATGGGGGTGGCAGGAATGCACATGAGGGGAGAGAGGAGCATTACAAGGCAGATGATGCTTCCAGTGCAGTGTCCCATGACACCCACTTGATTAACTCTGAAGCTGATAAATTAGATACAGAAAATTCTAATGTCCATTCAACAATGAATGGTTCAGAGCAGGAGAGCAAAGCCAATAGTACTGAGGAAATTAATGGTGATGAAAAGTCGCACTTGAATGTTGATGAAGGTAAACACTCTGAAGGTGGCAGTTCCTTGAATGTGACATACACTAATGAAAATGATCATGAGAATGGATCATCCAACTCTGAGTATATCTCGCTTCCAAATTCAAAACACACAACTGACTTCCTTTACCAAGCAAGCTATAACTCTACGGAAATGAGTAAGGAAATAGGCAATAAGCCAGCTGAAGTGAATGCGGGAATGCCAGGTTTACCACAAAATGGAACGGCTATCATTTTGAAACCGACATTTGCTCAACATACAACAGAAGATGGTATAGTAACTGAAGAAAAATATAAAGAGCTAGCCAATGGGACAAATTCAAATAGCAAGCTGTCTGATTCGATTGCAGTTGATTCAAGTAAAAGTGAATATGTAGATTCAGCCACAATAGAATCCTTGAATTCTTCTACCAACGGAGAGTCTGGTATGTTAGAGGATGTCCCCAAGATAAATGCATCCGCTGGAGGAGACACTTCTGGGTCTTCCATGAATAAGGAGATTGCTGGTTCAACTCAGAATGGGAAATCAGAAGGTGACGGCCAGTCAGGTGAAAGAGATGAAAGCTCAGAATCATCCTCTTCTAATGAGACAGTGGATAGAGTTCAGCATGACCTCATTGATTCTTCTGACAATATCCTTCCCCTAGGAGAGAGAGATGCTCTTGTGGATCTAAGTACATTGCCAGATAATACAACAGAAGGGGGCAACAATGAAGATGCTGCAGCTAAATGAAATATTTGATTATATGCTGTACAGTTTCTTGTGAGTGCTCTGGGGTTGTCAACTTTGCACTGTTGACACATAGACAGGTACTATTTTAGAGTTCTACTTGATTGAAATATCAAATCATGTTTGGAGAATACGGTTTCAACTTTGAATGCAAAATGTGGAATAGATGATGTCAGTGGATTCAATCTGTATAACTAATGGCAATAGCAGTTTCCTGCATGTCAATATTTTTACCATTAATTTACTATTTCCCACTTTTGGCACATCTTATTGCATGACCACAACTTGTGAGTTTATAATGGCAAATTGAAATCACTGTAATGTTGAAGGCCTTCTCACTGGATAAATGGTCAGGATGCTGACAATTGACAAACATTGTCTGATAGCTAACGGACCATTGGACTCTCTCCAGGATAAAACCCTGTTAACCTGAATTATATAAATAAAGCGTTGTGTGATTGGCTTTGAATGCAATGGAGCTAAAACAATATAATTTCTCAAGTGTCAGCTTATTTTGTAGTTTTAATTACCTTTTTTTTTGCAATGGATTCTGTGACTGCAGTTGTAGATTGTATAACATTAACCTGATCTGGTGAAATAACCTTGTTTTTCTGCCTATTATCTTTTAAGCAAATAATAGGAAGCAAAAACATTTTTGCTGCTTAGTTTGTAGCTAATGGGGATCGGGGGGAAAAAACCTGTAAATGGATGTCAGAAGTGGGATTTGAACCCATGCCTTCTCACGAAGACCAGAACTTGAGTCTGGCGCCTTAGAACACTCGGCCATCGTAACTTGACGTCCATGTTAAGCAAATATATTACTTTTAAGTTTTCTTTCAAAAAAATCTAATTTACGTTTATTACCATTAAACAATCCTTATCCATGATATCACCATGAACCTGAATCGCTGCAATCTTGAAAATTGAATTAACTTCTTCTGTTGACCAAAAAGAAAAATGGATTTACTTCAATATTCAACCCCTCCACATTCCAACCTAGGATTCTCATTCAAAAGAAAGCATATATAAACAACATATATAAAAGTACAAAAGAAATGAATACAACAATGAAAAAAATTCACCAATTACAAGAAAATTTTAAAAGAAAAAAAAATCGTGCCTTGTCATTCCGAACTGTACACGCTAATCTTTACTTCCAGCTCAAAAACTGGTGTTAGTTTTCTGTAAAAAGAATTCCAATCAGAAAACATCTAATCAGTTGATTTCCGGACAACCTAAAAACGAGAAAGCCCCACTACATTGAACGACAAAGTTCTGAGTTTGCTGCCTCAAATCTTTCCCAAGCTTCTGAGAGAACGACCGACAAGCTTCCATGCTTAGATCCATGGCTGCAGCCAATGCTGCACAGGTTGCTGCGTCCTCCCTGCATGTGCGTATTGTATCCCTACTTCCACTGCCAGTTTACCGCATTTGCCCACACCTTCCACCGTTGATGACATTACAAAACCACCCATCATGTACAAACTCTGCGGAGAGAGGGATACCCCAAACCCGAAATCTGACCCTGATCCACAACGTGGTCTTGACCCGGAACGTGAACCTGACCCGAAGTCACAGCTGCTTTGTGGGCTTATTGATGGAGTTGCTATATTTGTTATCATATCCATTGTGAATTTCCCGCCAACTTTGGTGCTGAGGGTTGAACTGAAGATGGTGGTCGTTATGCCAGCGGCGGCGATATCGTAGTCGTCGTGGAGATGTCAAATCGGTAACCAAGGGCGTCAATGACACCATGCTCACGCCAGGCCTCAAGGCTGCTCCAGGGTTTCCAGGTTCCACATCCCGGACGGAGAATTAACCATGCACCTGTGTTGGGCCGGCTGACCTTGTCCGAGCCAGGGAAGGGCACAAACAGGATCATCATTGCAACAGGAGAGCCTAAGAGGTCGTGCATTGTAATCGACCACCCTTTTCGTTGTTTGTAGGATTAGTCTTTAACTGTTTTCAGAGAAGATAGCCAACTTCTTGGAGTCTTCGATTCTGGCAAAGATCATCTGCAGAAGAATACAACAAATAAAAAATTTTAGAAAAATTTTGACAACAACAGTAATTTAAACAGAAAAGTCACAACTTTTATCATACTCGTTAAAATACTGAATTTGTTTACTAGTTCTTAATTTAAAAGAATATCTTTCGTACTTTATATGGTAAAAAAAAAAAAAAATCTCTTTTGGAGGAATGAGAAGTGCCTACTAGTCACTTTTCTGACCAAAAACGGTTTCGACAACGATGTTAATTCCCTTTTTTTTTTTTCTCCTAAAGCTTACTAATCAGCCAAAGATTAATGAAATTAACAGAGATCATGAGCAACAAACTGACCTTGATCCCACGTTCCGATCGCTCGAGTTCCTGAAACCAAACTTGCAAGTTAAAACTAACTATTAACACTTCCTTTGCCAAAAAAAACCTGGGGACTACACTCAGGCTTCCTTCCAAACTGGAACATAAGTCTGGGGTCACGTTCAGTCCTGACAGTTAAATACATTTGCGTTGATGATCCATTCTTGTTGCTTCTATTTTGGCTTATAGCAATCCATCCATTGTGAACAACAGACGGCCTTGATTCCGCTCCACGTTGATTCAAAGGCACTGAAATCCTCCCCAACAACTTCCCAGATACCAATGCACAAGTACTGGCATCAGGATCAGCGAAAACCTCAATATAAACTTTATATGATGAACCCCACGCAACGAGCGAGTTCTGAAAAGAGTGGTTGCTTTCTGGGTTTTGGCTATTAATTGGTCATGTCTCTTTGCGATTGGACAAAAGGGAGTGTAGCCATTTGGTGAGGGAAGTTGATAAGTTCAATCTTGGAAAAAAACTGGTGGAAGTAAAAGGATGGATTCTTGAAAGTGAGGGCTTTGTTGATAGTGGAAATTTCAGGGCCAAATTACCCACCATGATCCGAACAAAAGGGCACGGATCCATTAAGGTTTTCTTTTTGCTCTCTTTTCCTCCCCAGCCCACCCCTGTTGCTGGCTGCAGCAGCTTGAGAATTACTTGGTTGTTAAGGTTTCTGGAGCCAAAACAAAGAGTTTGGCGACTGAAGAATTAAGAAGGTGTGTTGAGGTCGAATGCGGCCCAGCAACAAAAAAGGTCAGAAGGGTGCCGGAGTTGGTACTTCGGGAGCCCCCTCCGATGGTTAAATTAGTATACGGGTATTTGGAGATATAACAATGGAGATTTAAAAATGTGAAAAAAAGGTGTTAGCCTTGAATTTAGTTTTGATATAACCAACAAACTTAAGTTAAATTAATATTCAACCTTGTACTTATGTTTA
>JAQSVH010000008.1:409501-430823 GCA_029448705.1 Adansonia digitata | reverse complement strand
AATTAAATATGCAAAAGATTTTGATCAAAATAGGGTGTGGGGACACTGACACAACCCAATTGAAACGGACTTGCCATTTTTGTGTTATCTGCCACCGTAAACAATTACCCTTTTAGCTTTCCATTAGATCTGTGAAAAGAACAAATAAGCAAAACTTTAAGGGAGGTCTGATTCTTGTAACTATATTATATAGATATATATTTTAAAATTAATATAATATAAATTATTAATTTATTAAAAAATATATAAATATAAAATAATTTTAAAATAATTATAATATAATAAAATATATAAATTTATTATTAAAGAAAGATATAGCAGAAAATAGAATTGAAATTACATTTTAACCATTGCTACCTTTAGGCTTCAATCATAATGTGAAAAATAATAATTTAACTAGAATCATGACTGCACGACGCAAATATTTTTTTTTGATGTAAAATTAAAATAAATTATAAATGAATCCACCTAAAACTCATTTGAGGTTTTATGTTTGTAATACCTTTGCTCTTGTCTTAGTCTTTTTCATTGAAGACTAACTTGTTGGATATTTGTACTCATGTCTTAATTTTCTTTTTTCTTTTTAGATTCAAATTTATATATCCTGGGAGTTTAGTCATGGGAAGAAGAATTGTTTCAAGTTTATCATCTACGTATGGAACTTGAATGTGAGTAGTTTTATATTAGATTTAGTTATTTTGTTAGTTAATTAGAATATTTGGGATAAAAGATAAAAGTGTAATATTAAATATTTTGAGATTTAAAGTTTTGAGTTATAAGTCTCGGAGATTTTTGGAGTTTTTGAGTTCCAGTTTAGTATGATAGTGTTGCCTCGGCATTTGTATCATAAGTATGATACGTTGTGACGTCTTAAATCTTCAGATTTCAGGAGTGACAATTAATTTTTGTAACACAATCAATCTTTAATATAGTGAGAGTTTGTAATACTCCAATTTTACATCAGAAATCTTCTATGAAGATCTACCATAATATATATATATAGAGAGAGAGAGAGAGGGAGAGACCTCGGCCTATATTTTTGAGTGCCTTTTAGAGAAAAACCATGAGGTTTAATGGGCAAAAATAGATAATACCTCACAGTTTAAGTGCGGATCTCAACGCCTGGTGTGATATTGATTTTGTCTGTTTCGTATTAGACTTGATGCTCTAAATGGAGGGAGTTTATAACACCATCAAGCTTTAAAATTTTGAAGATAAAACTATGAGGTTTGTCAATAAATCAAAATGGACAATATCTTATAAATTGAGTGTCGATTTTTATATGACAATGCGAGGTGCTAATCATATACAAAAAGAATTAAACGCAAAAGATTTATCAAAATAAAATGGGAGATACAACCAAGTTAAAAAAGCACTTTCAATTTTTGTGTTATTAGCCACGTCAATCAATCATCCAATTAGCTTCCCCAAACATGAAAAAAAAATATTTATACGTGAAGATAATAATTTTAAACATAATTAAATAAATTAATTTAAATTTTATATAATACAAAATATTAATATATTAATATTTAAGTAAATATAAAATATTTTATATATAATAAAATACACTAGTTATTTGAAGGCCCAAATGAAAATTTTTTTTTAACAGGATGGGTTACATCAAAGGTGTCTGTCATTGAAACAAGATGCGGCGGAAAATGCTACTGAGATTACGTTCTAGCTATTGCTGTCGGCAAGCTGCAGCCATAAGTTGACGTCTCGCATGCGAAAATATCTGCTTGGCTGATCATATATCCTCATGTCATTTATAAATATAAATATATATATATATATGCAATTATTGATAGTTAATAAAACAATAATATAAGAAAGTTAGTGCGGAATTGTTTTTGAAAAGTGACGCAGAATTATTGAGAAGAGGAGTCTAGAAATCATCTGTCTTTGAGCTGCGAGTGCCACGAGGCCTTGGCAGGAGGATTGGAGCTTACTTTAATTAGTAGGTGGCAGAATCGAGTGGGAGAAAACTTGCCGTTTAACGATACAATAATAAAATACGATATAATATAAAAATATAAATATATATATATATATATATATAAAATAGAAAGGGTAAATCTGCAAGTTGCACGTCGTTGGCCTGTAACAAACAAACATGTTCCTATCTAAGAGGGAAAGCGGATAGCCCACTTGGCATTCAAGTTAAATGCTAGCTACGCCACTTGACAGCAAAAACAATATTATAAAGTACTCCCTTTCCCGAAACTTCAAAGGCGTAGACATAAAAAAGAATAATAATTATTATTAGCCTCAACACCTCGTTTCTCCTTGTCTTCTTGATCATTTATTCCATATTTTATTCTATATTGTTCTTAAATTAATGGCTGACCTTTATATAGTTGGAGTTGGCGGACTGGTGGCTTGTCTTCTGGGGTTTGTTTTCTTGTACCACAATTCATTAGTGGGAGGAGTCAGGAAGACAAGAACAGCTTCCGTGGAGTTTCCAAAGGCAAATTGCGTAAAGAATGAGGCAGTTGGAACTACAGATGTTATCATTGTCGGCGCTGGAGTTGCCGGTGCTGCTCTAGCCTATTGTCTTGGAAAGGTCCGAACATTTCTCATCTTTTTCCGGCATAGTTTCATCATCTTAATTTTCTTCCTCGAGTTTCCATAAAAATCATTGAATAGGAGCAAAACCAAGGGCAGGCCTCTCTTCGGATCTCAATCATTTTATTAAGGTTTTTAAATTAAAAATAATAAAAATTTTATTTTGACTCAGAAATATATATTTTATTTTTTATCTTAAAATTTCGGGTTTCATCCTTGTCCTTAAAATTTGGATTTAACTATGATACGTAATTATGTATGTTAATCCCTAACAATTTGTGTCATATTTTATTTTTGACATAATATAATTAATTAAAATATGAATATAATATAATTAATTAAATGTATTTATTCTCACAACATAAACGCAATAAAGTTTTTATACATGTGCACCTGACGTGGCATGATTATGACATAGATATACATTAGCATGATTAACGCAAATGACATGAATAATAAAATTAACACGAACATATAATAAATAAAATTAATAAGATAATATAAATAAAATGATTAATACTATTAATACATAAATAACAGTTAATGCCTACAGCTATGACAATCAAGTGAAAGTAGTTAGTAATTGAGTAAAGTGCAAAGTATTAATTAGCTTTAATATCTTGTATTAATTAAGTAAAGCTTTTTTGATTTTTTATTCATTTATTTTTTATGTTAAGTATTAGTTGTTTACTATTATTGTTAAAATGATTGTAGTAGTTTATTAATTAATACTTTTTATTTTTTATTTACTAATTTATTACTTACTAGTACTAACGATAAGCTATTACAATCATTTTAATATTTTAATATGAGATTCGAAGTATAATATTTATCTTATTTTTAATTAATAAGATGGAATCATATTTTAATCAGTTTACTTTTAATTTATATTTCAAGAGTGCAATTCATAAAATTTTATTTAAATAATTATTTTTATAAAATTATGACTTAATTTATAAAGTCATGATATATTATTCTTATAATGATATTTATACTTATATTAACTTTTCTATCATAAAAGATATTGAAATTGGATACAATATATCATAAGGAGAAAGTAAGTTTATTCTACTTTTCTTTTGTTTTAACAGTCATATTATTATTACTAGCTAAAACGAATAGAGCTATATTAAATTAAATACCTAAAATAATTTTTATTTGACTAGATAATAAATAGGTATCATAGTTAGAAGTCTAAAATAGTGTTTATAGTTTATATATTTTATATAATTATATTGAAAGCTAATGTATTTTATATATGAATGTATTAATTTAAATGTGTTTACACGTTTATGGCCTGTTAAATTATCATGTATTAATGGATACATATTGACATGTTTACATATTTATGACAAGATTACTTAATCATATATTAGGTGTGTTATACGTGTTTAATATGCTTATGAGACGTGCCATAACATGTCAACATGATTATGACATGAACACAATTATATAAAACCCATGTACGATTAAAATTTGTCGCATGCATATTGTGTCCAAAATTGACCGGTCCATTAATAATATTCTTCATTGCTCAAATGTTGCAGGACGGACGTCGAGTGCGTGTGATTGAGAGGGACTTAAATGAGCTCGACAGAATTGCTGGTGAAGGTCTAATGCCAGGGGGATACCTCAAGTTAATTGAGTTAGGCCTCGAGGGTAAACAAGAAAATTGAACGTTGGGACCTTTTTTTTATTGTTAGTGTTAATGGTTTAAATAGCGGGTGTAATGCAATGTTACAATGTTAGTTTATAACTTTAGTATTTTTATCGCAATTGATTATGGTACATCCATTATACTTGCAATCAAGATAATACAGCGTGATCAAAAACATGTCTGTAACCATAACTTAATTCTGTGTTTCTTGTCTCTTTCTCTTTTTCCCTGCCTATTTTTTTAACAGTTATCTCTGGCACTGCAGATTGTGTAGATGAGATTGATGCTCAGCGAATTTTGGGTTATGTTCTGTACAAGGGTGGAAAGGATGCCAATATATCTTTTCCCCTGGAAAAGTTTCAATCCCATGTGGCTGGAAGAAACTTCCATAACGGTCGTTTTGTGCAAAGGTTGCGGGCGAAAGCTGCATCTCTTCACAAGTGCTCATCTCAATCATTCTTCAATTTCAACATAAGATATGTCAGAACGTTTGTTTTAATTGATTAAAATAAATAGAGTAATAGATGATTGCGTCAAATATAAATAGATTTATGCATTATTAGTACATCAAATATAAATCCTTATTTTATACTTTTATCCACAAGCTCCAAATTCAATGTTTTTATCCCATGATTACTATGTAGTGTAAGTCTAGAACAAGGGACAGTGACATCTCTGCTTGAAGAAAATGGGACTGTCAAAGGAGTGCACTGCAAAGATAAGAGTGGACAATTGCTGACAGCATGTGCTCCCCTCACCATTGTATGCGATGGTTGTTTCTCAAATTTGAGACGTTCTCTCTGCTATCCTAAGGTGAAAATCTTTAGGAGATGTTAAATCTTCGTAAAATTTTAGGCTTTGAGAAAATAAGATCTTATTTATTATTTCTGTAGGTTGATGTCCCCTCTTATTTTGTTGGCTTGATCCTAAAGAACTGCGAACTTCCGAGAGCAAATTTTGGAGCTATTGTATTAGCAGATCCTTCACCTATCCTATTCTATCCCATCAGCAGCACTGAAATTCGTTGCTTGGTTGATGTTCCTAGTCAAAATGTACCTTCTGTCTCCAATGGTGAAATGGCTCATTACTTGAAAACTATGGTGGCTCCCAAGGTACTACTTGTATCTTTCTTTTTTTGATTCATTGTCTTTATATTCATTAGGGGAACTTGAGATTCGAGATACTATCTGTAATGCAAAAGATATTTCATGAAATGATTCTAAAATCAAATTGGTTAATCCATGCTTTTCTGAAATCAAACACCGCCACTTACTTATTCAGCTGATTCTGAGGGCTAACAATATGGCTTACGCATTTCAGGTTCTTCCTGAACTATACACTGCCTTTGTATCAGCAATACTGAAGAATAACATAAGAACCATGCCAAATAGAATCATGGCTGCAGCTCCACACCCGACCCCTGGTGCACTTTTGATGGGTGATGCATTCAATATGCGGCATGCTATAACCGGAGGGGGAATGACTGTTGCACTTTCTGATGTTGTTGTATTGAGGGATCTTCTAAGACCCTTGAACAATCTACATGATGCAGCCGCCATTTGCAAATACCTCGAATCCTTTTATACTCTGAGGAAGGTAAGCTAGATAGATGTAGAAAAATAAAGAATGTGGGCAGCTTCGCTTATTTCCATGCCCAGAAGGCCGGAACTGTAGAATCTTGCACTAACTGGAGGGTTTTGGTCTTGTCTGCAGCCAATGGCTTCGACAATAAATACATTGGCTAACGTCCTACACAAGGTGTTCAGTGCTTCATCTGATCCAGCAATGGAGGATATGCTAGAGGCATGTTTTGGCTATTTGAGACTCGGAGGCATATTTTCAGATGGACTATCAGCTTTGTTCTCTGGTTTACACCCTTGTCCATTAAGCTTGGCGTTTCATTTCTTCGCCATGGCAATATATGGTGTTGGCCGATTGTTACTTCCATTTCCTTCCCCAAAACGCATGTGGACAGGGGCTAAATTCATTTGGGTCGGTATTTATATTGAACATTTCTTATTGTTATTTTCCTTTACCAATTGTGTTCACATGATTACATAACATAAATACGAAATAAAAAAATAAAAAAAAAAAACTCAAAACATGATACAAGTTGAAAAATTTATACGAACATAATATAGTTTCATTTACCAATCCTGGTGTGTTGCCCTTTCTATATTTGTTGTGTTTTCAGGTTGCAGCAGGCATCATTTTTCCCCATATACAGTCTGAAGGAGTCAGACAAATGTTTTTCCCTCAGACTGTGCCAGCATATTATAGAACTCCCCCAAGAAAGGTTCAAAACAAAAATTGAGAGACAAGTTCGAGAAGAAGCTTTATGGATTAGTTAGCAACATTTGTTGGGAACAATTATAAGTTCAGAACAAAATTTCATGATCTGTTACTATTAGGAACTTCTACGAAAATATGATATATTCGTGTTCATATATTTTTATATGTTATAATTATATTTAAAGTATGATATATTTTGTATAAATTTTTATGAGTTAATTGTTATATTTTTATAGAAACCAAAATATATAAAGTTCAACAATAAAGCAAACTGTAAATGAATAGATTGACCATTGGTCCATTGGCATTGCGTCGCTTCGCTGGACGCTGACTTAGCACAACCTTCATGTTACAGCGGAGGAATTTTTTTTTTCCTTTTTTCTTTTGGCTTCATTTCCTCCCCCTGTTTGACTCCCATTGTTTTGAAAACATAAAAAATTATCGAGCATACTTCAGTTTTTCCTTTAATTTGACGATCTTTTTATCTATCACCCCTTGTTTGGCTCCCATGGTTTTGTCTAAAACCTGGGAAAAACAAAACATTATGGCTAACACATTAAGCCAATCACACAATTCCCGGTTATCACCAAACTCAGGAGTCAGAATAAATAATTACTCTTACTTGGATAGCAATTCTGTTGCTATGCCTGACTACCAAGTTTAAGTTAGGCTAACTGGCAACTGATCATGTCTTCCAAATGAGACGAATACAAATTCTTTTTTATAGGCATTTTGAAGAATTGTTTTGAGTTGTTTTTGTTGAAACCCTGGGAAGTTAAACCAAACTTCTGATTTTTATTTTTTTCAACATTGAACACTACTGAAATAAGTTGAGAAAAATCCCAAAGTCAAGCCGTTTCTGAAGCTCAATTACAAGCCTATAAAAGGGGAACATAAACCAAGGCGTCAATTACATCACAAACAACAAAAGAGAGAGCCCAAGCAGGAAAAGAGAAGGTCAAATTAGATGTTTGATGATCAGTTTATGGTACTGGGAGGAGTTATAGCATCTCTTCTGGGGTTTGTTTTGTTGTACGAGGTAAGAAGAAAAAAGAGGGATAGAGCTACTTCAATGGGGATTAAAGGGGATGAATGTTTGGAGAGCTCTCAGATTGAGATGTCAGGCGGATCAGAGATAGAGACAAATACAGATATTATCATAGTCGGAGCTGGCGTAGCTGTTTCAGCCCTTGCTTTCACTCTTGGAGGGGTGACGTATTCTAGCTTTCTCCCACTGTTAACTTTCTTTCTCTCACTTTTTCGTGACAATTTGTGGAGTTTTAAGGGTTACTTCAACAAGTCAACACTAAAGGAAATCAAGTCACTCTGGTGGTTTGTGCCTTATAGACGATGCTTTCAATGTTAGCATGAAGCATCTAAAATCTCATTAGCAATACTTTTGGCAACAATCTCGATCAATAACATTTGTTAATCAGACATGTTATTCTTCTTCGCTCTTCAAATTATTGCAGGAAGGACGTCGTGTGCGTGTTATTGAAAGAGATTTGTCTGAGCCTGACAGAATCGTTGGTGAATTACTACAACCAGGAGGCTACCTGAAGTTGATTGAGTTGGGTCTCGAGGGTAAGCATGGAAACTCCGGTGACCAACATGTGCTTTAAAGAGTTTAGAGTTGTGTTCTTAACAATATTTCCTTCTCGTTTTACAGATTGCGTGAAAGAGATTGATTCTCAGCCGGTGTTTGGATATGCACTTTACAAGGATGGACAAAATACTATATTGTCTTATCCATTGGAAGGCTTTCGATCCGATGTGTCTGGTAGAGGCTTCCATTATGGAAGATTCATACAAAAGATGAGGCAGAAAGCTGCCTCCCTCCCCAGTGTAAGTTTAGAACAAGGTACTGTAACATGTTTAATTGAAGAAAAAGGAACTATCAAGGGAGATCATTATAAAACCAATGAAGGCCAAGAGCCGACTGCAAATGCTCCCCTCACGATTGTATGTGACGGTTGTTTTTCAAATCTGCGACGCTCCCTCTGCAACCCCAAGGTGAAATTTTATCTGCCCATGTGAAATTGCAGTTTTGGCATGGCACAAGATCAGTAATCATCATTTAAACCTTTCCAGGTTGATATTCCTTCTTGCTTTGTTGGTTTGGTCCTGGAGAATTGCTACCTTCCATATCTCAATCATGGCCATGTTATATTAGCTGATCCTTCACCTATGTTGTTTTATCCTATTAGTAGCCATGAAATCCGATGTTGAGTGGATGTTCCTGGCCAAAAGCTTCCTTCTATTTCTAACGGTGAAATGGCCTACTATTTGAAGACCGTGGTCGCTCCACAGCTATAGTTTTACTACTACTACTCAGTACTTGGCCCCAATTTGGCGCCAGCAATGGTTGCTAAAATTTCCATAACATCCAGCCAGATTTTTTTTTTTTTTTGATACTGAATACGATGATTTAGATTAATATTCTGAATCTTTACTGCCAATTTACCTTAAAAGTGCCTTTTTTTTAATGCCTGATTACTACTAATGCTTGAGAGTTGATGACTTTAAAATGATAAAATTTGAACATTTCAGATACCTCCACAGCTGCACACTGCTTTCATATCTGCAATTGAGAAAGGAAATATAAGAACAATGCATAATAGAAGCATGCCTGCTTGTCCATATCCTACTCCTGGGGCTCTTTTGATGGGGGATGCATTCAACATGCGCCACCCTTTAACTGGTGGAGGAATGACTGTTGCTTTATCTGATGTTGTTGTTCTTAGAGATCTTCTTAGACCTTTACATGATCTCCGTGATGCTTCTGCCCTCTGCAGATACCTTGAATCCTTCTACACTCTCCGAAAGGTAAAAACTGAGAAAAAATTTGCGCATATTTCCAATCAAATGCATCTGCTACAAGCACAATTGATGAAAAAAATAGTGCATCATTTTTTATTTTTTTTTTTGGTTTTGCAGCCTGTGGCATGTACGATAAATACATTAGCTGGTGCCTTATACAAGGTGTTCTCTGCATCCCCTGACCTGGCAAGGAATGAAATGCGGCAAGCATGTTTTGATTATTTGAGTCTTGGAGGTGCATTTTCCAATGGACCAATAGCTCTACTTTCTGGTTTAAACCCTCGCCCTTTGAGTCAGGTTCTTCATTTCTTTGCTGTAGCTGTCTTTGGTGTTGGCCGTCCGTTTCCATCACTAAAACGTGTTTTGATTGGTGCAAGGTTGATTTCGGTGTGTATATATTTGTCTTCTTCCTTGTAAAAGGAGCTATGAATTAGTCAATCTTCTATCTGATCTGATCCAAGTACTCATTTGCGCCATTTGACAGGCTGCATCTGGCATCATTTTCCCGATACTCAGAGCTGAAGGAGTCAGGCAGGTTTTTTTCCCGGTGACCGTCCCAGCTTACCACAGGACTCCTCCCATTAACTGAGACAGTCAAAGCTGGAAACAAGATAAATTTTAGAGAAAGAGAGTATCCATGTAAATTTGCAATGTGCCTAATCCTATGCAACAAAAAATTTCCATTGAATTTGAATTTTCCTTTTTTCCTTTTTTTGCATTTACTATTATTGTTGCTGTTGATGTTATTTTATACAAGATGAAGCATTATTTTATACGGGCGTCCCTGAGGGCTGAACCATTGCTACAATACGCCGACAAACTTTGGCTTTAGGCTTCCCAAGCCAGTATAGACTTATTTCTGCTTTGTTTGCTCAAAAATATGCAAATCTTGGGGGTCAGTTTTAAATGAATCGGAGAATAATGTGCTTGGAACAATATGTTCCATTAATTTGTTAAATAAATAAGAGCAAGAGATTGATGGATGAAAGTAATTTTACAAGACAAGAACTCTGCATTTATCGAAATTTCTAAACATGGAATCTAGTTAGATATATCGTGATCAATGTTCCTTGTAGAAAAGAGAACAAAAATCACAAATGCAGCTGGTTTTCGTCTCAGGTCTGAAACCAAGACGCCCTATACCAGTCAAATGCTATTGATTCAATTGTAAAGCTGCTTGAATCTTCTGCAGGCTTCCAAGACATTCTCCCTGTGACCAAATGCACTTACTCTGATGAAACCTTCACCACCGGGCCCGAAACCACTTCCAGGTGTAGTAACAACGTGGGTCTTCTCAAGTATCTCACTGAACACATCCCATGAGTTTCGGCCAGGAAAGTGAACCCACACATATGGTGCGTTCTTTCCTCCATACACTTTAAACCCAAGCGAATTAAATGTCTCGACTATAATTTTGGTATTTTCTTTGTAGAAGCCAATCACCACTTGCATAGCCTGCAGGGGAAGAAAATCCAGAATCAGAGTGCTGGCATTCAGAATGTCTGCTCTATATGAAAATTTCAGAACATTACAAACTTGAAGTAAACCAAAAAAATATTCCTCTCGAGCACATATTCACAATAAAGCCAGGCAAGGACACTAACCTCGAACCCTTCCGGTGATAGGCAAGCCAAACCACCAGCTTGGGCAATGTTAGACGCACCATTAAAGCAAGTACATACGATTCGGTTGAAGTCCTTGGCAACGGGCAATCCATCTGAAAATAGAAGCTGTTTTGGAACAACAGTCCAACCAAGATGAACTCCAGTAAACCCAGCATATTTGCTAAAGGAAGCTGTTTCAATTGCAACCTACAATAATAATAAGTAGATTTACACATCAAACATACTATTGTTTTTTACCACTCTAGATAACAAGAACCAGTTAGGGAACAAATAATTAAGTCCAGAACTACCTCTTTTGCTCCAGGAATTTCAAAGATAGAATGTGGGTTATCTTCTGACATATACATCGCATAAGCAGAATCATAGAAAATGATAGACCCATTGTCCTTAGCAAACTGAACCAATCGGGTCAATTGCTCTCTTGTTGCAGCAGCCCCAGTAGGATTGTTTGGTGAACAGAAAAATATAATATCTGTTCTAGCAACAGTGGATAAATCAGGAAAGAATCCATTCGCTGGTGTACACCTCATGTACTCAATATTAGCATACTTCTCAACATCTTTTTCAAACTGTCCAGTCTGGCCCATGATAACACTGGAATCTACATAAGCCTGCATAGACTAGCAAATAATTAGAAAGACACAAGAAAGCCAATTTTTTTCTTTTGCAGCTAAGCATTTTCCTCTTCCCCAACTCCATTATTTGTTTATTACTTCATTTTTTTTTTTTTTCTCTTCCTTCCATTTATCTGCAAATAACCTCTGTGTTGATGCTTGGAACACCACCCTAGCAACAGAATGTGCAAGCAGGTGCTAATGCCATCCACTAGTTGGGCACAGAGAAAAAGCAGCTTGCTTTCTTGCTTATTTAGTCGTTTGTAGAGATGGAGGACCCAACATAACAAGTGCCAATTTTGTCTCACCCACACAACACATCTAACCTAGTAAGCTGTCAAAACCTAATGTTATCCAAATTAACATGTCCTGGTTTTAATGGGGCAAAGCGAGCAATAACATGTATGAAACAGAGGGAGGCCGAAGTAGGTAAATCAAAATTTCACAGGTCTGCCTGCCCTTGAAATGAACAAACTGAAATTTGTTGGTTGAAAGGAGCAACCCACCATGATCATTTGATATAAGAACATGATTAAATATATCGAAAAATATTGACACATTAAGACAACAAAGAAAAATCATTCTACTTCATATAAATATGAATTACCGGGTATGATGGGTCTTGCACTGCCATTGTAACATTAGATCCGAAAACAACCTGGCCCAAAGTGAATGCAAGACCACCAAGATTAATTCTGACAGACAAGTTAACATACTATATCAATTACTTCAAGCAAAGGTAAGGTGAATTACTTGCAAAGAAATCTAATAATTAATTCAAACCTGAAGGCGTGATATATCACATTTAGCACCATCTGAGACAAATATATCATCTTCCTCAATGCCAAGATTGCTGTAAAATGTTGAAGCAAGTGCTGCTCTCAGTGCCTGCAGATATTAACATTTTGGTTGTCTTCAATCAATGATATTTGACATCCAAAACGAAAAGAGATCCCTGGGTATAAGATTGGTGGTCTTATTTGTTGTCCCAATTCAATCCACTTTGTGTCTTAGTTTATAGTTAATAATAAGCATTAGCAATTTGCTACTGCCCCATTTCCACTTATTTATGCATCTACTAGTAATAAAATCATTAATCAATTTCAATTCAGAAATATCTATAAAGACTCCAAACTATGACATACTTTTTCACCTTGTTCAGTTCCATAACCACTGTATCCCTCGAGCGTAGACAATGCATGAGATCTCCGCCAAATAGAAGATAATTCAAAATGGATATCAGCTTAATCTCTTATAATCATTCATCAATTCATCCGCTACTCAGAAACTTAAAAAGGTTAGCAACAGATTTCCTATAATGTATGCTTGAAAAAAAATTTGATGATAGCAGTGAAAAATCTAGGCTACAACCAGAGATTAAACCCCAAAAGGGACAAGAGCATGGAATGCATACCTTAGCCATTGCAGAAGTAATAACATCTGGAATTGGTTCAGTAGTATCACCAATTCCAAGGCTTATCACTTGTGCATTTGGGTACTTCAACAAGTGTGCAGCCCTTCTCCTGGCAACCTATTACAAAAACCATTAAAAGAAAGTACTTTCGACAAGTTAGTAAAACCAACTGACAAAAAACTTTGTCTTCTTATAAAAACAAGGAATATGGACAAAACTGAAGCATTTCTGAAAACTGGACATGACAAACGTATTCTGTATCTCGAAGGAAAAAAAAATTATGTATAACACCAATGGCAACAAATACAAGCATTTGAAATTTTATGCAACAGACCTCCGGAAACAGGTAACCAGCTTGAAGCTTGGCTATGTTCGCATTGCGAGAAACGCTAGTTTTGTAAGCTTCAAAACAAACAAAAACCAGCATAGCACCATTTAGTCATAAAATTCTTGAAGCTTAAAAAGATTAACAGAAAATAGGAATACCATCACTATGCCATGTGTGCTACTGCTCAGGAACTGTTGCGCTTAGTAAACCATTACCGGCTCAACTACTCAAGGCATTAGCTTCAAAACATTTTTTTCTTCATATGTCTAAGATGTAATGCAACAATATTTTTTTTTAAAGCATTAATAAATGGGGGTAAAATGAAAAAGAATAAGCACCAGTCTGGTGTTCTTGAGTGGCAACACATTTGAATATATTGATGCTTTTCACTGAAACTGAAACACTCTGGTTTCTGCTGCATAATCCCAAAAAAAAAAGAAAAAAGAAAATCCAGTAAAGCAAATTAAAAAAAAATGTAAAAATCTGAGAACTTTGTTCTATTGGAATGATAAAAAGATAGAGAAGTGGCAATTTTTTTCTCAACAACCAAACAGAGCTAAGCAATTTGAAAAGAAAAAAAAAAGTACCTTGAATTGAAACTGGTTGGAGCTAAAAAAGCCGAGGAAAATGAAGAAATCATTGAAGTTGACAGATTGCTAATCAGAGTCATTTTTGGATTTTTCCCTTTTTTTTGTCCGACTATCCAAAGATATTGGAAAGCAGCTTCCTTTTATACAGCCAAAGCAAAGATTTAAACCCTAGCATTTGGCTTTCGAGTCAACGTAGTCAAATAAATTACTCAAACTCAGTAATTCAACTTGTGCCACGTCTTTGGGACCCATTTCTTCGACGTGTTTCTATGGGTTAATTTAAAAAGGAAAAAAATGGAAAATTGCAAAGTTGGAGACTTAGAGTTTCAGCTTTCAAGCTAGATTTTTTTTTTCCCCTTCTATTTTGGGTTTTGGGCTTTTAGCCGCTTATTAGCACATTTAAGAAACGTTAAGTGGTTGACAAAAACGCCATGGCAGCAACAAAGAGGCTCTCATATCTTTTCCCTTTGTTCTCTCTTATATGCTTCGTCTCCGTCTTTTTGCTTCTCTCTCTTTCCAGAAAAGCCTCCATTTCCTCTTCTACAACCCATCCCAAATTCCTTCAATTTCGACCCACCGACGCCAATGCCACCACCGAATCCGACCAGGATTCATCAGGCAATTCTTCATGCGATTACTCCGACGGGTCGTGGATCTACGACCCGGATGCGAGATTCGATAGGTACGAGAGTAGCTGCAAGGAAATATTCAAAGGATGGAATTGCATTTTGAACAACAAATCAAACAGTCGAGACATCGTTAAGTGGCGATGGAAACCTCGTAACTGCCACCTCCCGCCGTTCGATCCGCTCAAGTTTCTTCACACTTACAGAGATACCAACATTGGTACTTCCCCTCTCTCACTCTTTCTTTCTCGCGAGATTCTGAAATTGGAGAAATTACAAGCAAAATCCACTTGTTCCTCAGTATATATTATGAGTTGGTTAATTTAAGCAATTAGGGTTCTGCTATTTTTTCACTCTTCTCCCTAAAAAAAGAAGCATTTTTTTTTAGTTATTTAACCATGTTCGACTTTGGGTTGAGATATATTATGCTGTTTCATTAGGCCCTTTACCAAATTCAACAGTGCAGGTTTTATCGGTGATTCTTTAAACAGAAACATGTTTGTTTCCTTGTTTTGCACTCTGAAACGTGTGTCCAGTGATGTGAAGAAATGGCGACCAGTTGGAGCTGATCGTGGCTTTACCTTTCTCCACTATAATCTTACCATCGCATATCATCGAACTAATCTTTTAGCACGCTATGGTAGGTAAGCTTCCATTGCTTAAAGGCTTCCTTTTTTTTTCCTTTTAATGACTATGAATAGTTTGTATCATGGTGTGGACTTTATCGTTCCTGGTTGTTTTTAAAGTAGTTAGCTTTGGCTTTGTTGATGCAGGTGGTCAGCTAATGGTAATGGTGGTAAGTTAGAAGCTCTTGGATATAAAGAGGGTTATAGAGTTGATGTTGATATTCCAGAAGGCACATGGGAGAAGGCTCCAAGCTTCCATGATATACTAATCATTAACACAGGACACTGGTAGTTTTCTTTTTCCCTTGAATGTGTTGTAGACTGTTGATGGATGATGACTTGTTGAGATTTTGGTTCCGGATTTTTTATTTGCTTGATATGGTAGCATACATTAATGTGCTTGTTTGTTGGTCCTAATTTGCTTTTGGCATTTGGATCCTATTTTCATGTTAAATGAAAATGACCAAAAGTGGATTTTAATGATATGAGTAATTGACAAAGTTGGATGTGGTGTTTGATTTATATGCAATCGTCGCTGTGTAATTTGTAGTTGTGTTATATATTTATGTTGGTTCCTGTTCACAATTTTCTTGTTATTCAAATCCATATATTTCCATTTTGTTACCGGAGATTTCCTGACTTAGATTTACCATTTTGATTCTTCTTTAATAGGTGGTGGGCTCCTTCAAAATTTGACCCAGTCAAGTCACCCATGCTTTTCTTTGAAAAGGGTCTGCCCGTGATCCCCCCCATACCTCCTGATGTTGGCTTGGATAAGGTTTTAAAACACATGGTATGTTATGGCAAATGGTGTCTGCTGGAATTTTAAATAAGATACAAATAGGGTGCCGGAATTTTAAATAAGAAAGTTTATTTGTTGGCTGCTGTCTGCTCAAACTGAAATAGAGCTTCATTTGGCTAAAAGCTCCTATACCTTGTCAGGATCTCTTTAGAGGCATGCAACTTTTGTATAGCTCCTATTTTCCCTTTCTATCTGATAATTTCTGAGCACTTCGAAAATAACAACATAACATCAGCAATATTATGAAGCAAAATCAATGACAACTTCAACCGCACTTTTTTTTTTCTCTTTTCTTTTGTGTGTGTGTGTGTGTGTGTGTGTTTCCCCTTGTAAAATTTTTATCATCAATCGGCAGATAGAGTTTGTGGAGAAAACCATGCGACCAGGTGCTATTAAATTGTTTCGCACGCAATCACCCAGGCATTTTGAAGGAGGCGACTGGGACCAAGGTGGTTCATGTCAGCAGTTACAACCTTTGTTACCAGAACAAGTGAGTCTCTTTCAGTTTTGCTTACTATCGTTTACTAGTTATGTTAAACATTGTATTGTTTGATGCTTGCATCTTATTATAAGCTGAACTAAGTCAATCTCTTTTCGAGGACAAAGAAAACTACCTGTCTTGTCTGTTGATTTGTTTCCACTCTGGATCAACATTAAAAAGGTTAAAATTGATTATATCCCTCTCTAGGTAGAAGAACTCTTCTCATTGAAGATTAACGGGACGAATGTGGAGGCTCGGCTTGTGAATCAGCACCTATATAAGGCCCTCAAGGGGTCTAATATCCACATCTTAGATATTACCCGTATGAGTGAGTTCAGAGCAGATGCCCACCCTTCTGCGGCTGGGGGAAAGAAACATGATGACTGCATGCATTGGTGCTTGCCGGGAATCACAGATACATGGAATGACCTGTTTGTAACCTATCTAAACAGTCTTAAAATTCAAACCTGATGTATTTTTACTAGCATCTTTTTATATGAATATTTACCCAAATTGTAGTTCTTATCTGTTTCTCAAGCAATTTAGTACTTCTGATTCATTTATGGTGATGGGTCCAGAGTTCAACCTAATTGGTGAGCCTCGTTGTATTCAGCTTGTCTTTATATTACACTCTGTTCATCTAGTTTTGTTACTAGAGTGTTGACGCTTTTACAAAGTCTCATATAATTTTTTCAGTTTGATCAAAAGTCTTTGACTTTCACTAAACTCCAGGAAAAAGTTACGGCAAAGTATTCATTTATTTACTCGAACAAATGTTTCACCCAAACTAAGCCAAAAAGAATTGATGAAAGACAAATTCCTGTTTCACTGTTTGCCCGATATTCTTACGTTCATAAGTCTGAGAATAGAAGTACTTGTAATGAAATTCATGGAACACTTGTTTCCCTTGCTTGCAGTTGCAGGGAACAAAAATTTTTACTTTTCTAAGTTGCTAAACAAGAATAAAAGATTGAAGTTAAATATGTGGCTTGCCAATCTGCTTTAACAGGATTCTCAGACAAAAGAAAGCATATATATATATATATATATATATATACACTAACTATATGAACCATAAAAAATGAATGAAATAATTAATGCATTCACCAATCACAAGGAAGATTAAGGGGGGAAAAAAGGGTCCTGCCCCGTCATTTCTCACTGTACAAACTAATCATTACATCCAGCTCGAATCTGCCGTTTATCGGTCAAAAGAATTTCAATCCAAAAACACCTAACTAACTCATCTGATCAGTTATTATCACCAAACAAGGTCACGTTAAACGACAAAGTTCTGCGTTTGCTGCCTCAAGTTTTTCTTTAGCTTTTGAGAGAAGGACCGACAAGCATCCATGGTTAGATCCATGGCCGCAGCCAGTGCCACAAAAGCTGCTGCATCCTCCGTGCATGTCACGTGTTGCAGCCCTACTTCCACTTCAGGTTTACTGCATTTCCCCACACCTTCCACCGTTGATGACATTACAAATCCACCTCTGTGCAAACTCTGCGGGGAAAAGGATAACCCAAACCCGAAGTCTGATCCTGATCCGGAACGTGACCCTGACCCGAAGTCACAGCTGCTTTGTGGGCTTATCGATGGGGTTGCTGTGTTAGTTGTCATATCCATGGTGAATTTCCCGCCAAGTTTGGTGCTGAGTGTAGAACTGGCGACGGTGGTGGTTGTGCCTATCGCAGCGATATCGTCGTCGAAGAGATCAAATCGGTATCCAAGGGCGTCCGTGAAACCAGGCTCACGCCAGGCCTCAAGACGGCCCCAGGGTTTCCAGGTTCCATATCCCGGACGGAGAATTAGCCATGCACCTGGATTGGACCGGCTGACCATGTTCGAACCCGGGGATGGGACAAATGGGGTCACCATCGAAGCCATTGCTACGGGAGAACCTGATAGGTCATGGATTGTAATCGACCATCCTTTTCGTTGTTTGGATGATTGATCTTTATCTGTTTTCAAAGAAGATAGCCATTTTGATTCTGGCAAAGACGATCTGCACGATAACATAACAACCAAAAAAAAATTAGAAACAATTTGACAGAAATTTATTAAACGGCAAAGTCAAAGCTTTTACCACGATTTAAATACTTGATTCGTTTAGTTCTTAATGTAATGAATATCATTCGAACTTTATATGGTAAAAATTTCACTTTTGACAGAATGAGAAGTGTACGACCAAAAACGGTTTTGACAACAATGTTTATCTCCCCCTCCCCCCTTAAAACTTACTAATCAGCCGAACATAAATGAATAAACAGAGATCACGTAGGAAAAAAACTAACCTTGATGCCAAGTTCCGATCGCTTGAGTTCCTGAAACCAAACTTGCAAGTGAAAACAGCCTGTTTAACACTCCCTTGAACCTGGAAAACCTGAGGACTACACTCTGGCTCCCCACCAAACTGGAACAAAAATCTTGGGTCTGGTTCAGTTTTGACAGTTAAATACAACTGCGTACATGATCCATTCTCGTCGCTTCTATTTTGGCCTACAGCAATCCATCCATTATGAAAAACAGACGGCCTTGATTCGGCTCTACGTAGATCCAAAGGCACTGAAACCTTTCCCAACAACTTCCCAGATGCCAATCCACAAGTACAGCCATCAGGATCAGCGTAAACCTCGACAGATAGTTTATATGATGAACATGAACCCTCTCTCGAGATGATTCTATTGATTTGGGACTTGCTTAGACTGAAACACGCGGCGAGCGATTTCTGAAAATAGTTGTTGGTTTCTGGGTTTTGGCTGTTACTGATGTCCTCTTGTGATTGGAAAAAAGGGATTGTAGCCACTTGATGAGGGAAGTTCTTCAGTTTAATCATGCAATAACATGGAGAAGACCTCGCAGATAGTGGAAACTTCAGTGCCAAATTACCCACCAGGATCCGCACAAAAGGGCACGGATCCATTAAGCTTTTATTTTCCCGGTTTTGGTGGGAGGTTTAGGTTCAAAATCGCTCTCTTCTTCTCCTTGTTGCTGCTCTGCAGCTTGTGAATTACTCGGTAGTGAGGTTTCAAGGCCAAAACAAAAGACTTTGTTGGCCAAACGTAAAGAGAGTGATCTCTATAGGCAAAACGAAAGTCGATAGACAGCAAAATAGAGATAAGAAACCAGGCTGTAATATAGCTGGGTTATTGCAGACATAGGAGAAGGATGTGCTGTGGTCATGAGTCAATCAAGCACTTTTGAATCTCGATAATACGAGATTTCAGAATTCTAAAGTTACATTTATTTTGACAGCTCATTTTGGCATTTTCCGTCAAAATGATTCTAATGGATTCGTATGGGTGGATTTTGAAGACCAGGCTGACAGAAGCTCAAAGGCCCTTAACCTATCATTTTTCTACAAATCAAAGATAAATGTGTTGGCCAATGTGCATTCGAGGGAATTTGATTTACAAAGGCATGAGCTGGATCACAAATGAGCACGTACTACCAAAGTCTTATAAACTAGATAGATGCTATGCTACTAAGCCAATCCTTTGTCGTTTCTTCTGTTTTTTTTTCCTTTCTTATCTTTGTCGTTTACAAACCACTTTTGTTTCTTTCTGCTTTTCAGTTCCCACCCCCACGTACTGGTTTTGATATCTGATTGTTACAATGCGAATGTGCGATGGGATGGAAGCGTGGGCTGTCGGGCAGCCCCGCAACTCAACTGGATCACAGCTGTGGCCACTCACAACATTGGTTGGACATTCATCAATCTAATGGAACCAGCCATAGTCCAACTCTAACTCCAATAATATTTGATGAGCTCAGCTCATACTTACAGGCATATTCGTAACCATATGTAATATCCTTTCAACTCCGAATGTTTGCTCAAAATATTTAATAAAATTTGAATAAAAATAATTGAGTTAAAAAAAATTTAAAAAAAAGATAGTTTAAAAGTGGGTAAGACTTTTGTTTTAACATTAAAGCTCGGATCAATTTATATTATTTTTAAATTTTATAATATATTAATTTTATATTTATATTTATATATATTATATGTAATTTTATCATATAAAAATTAATATATGATATTATAATATAAATATTAAAAAATATATTAAATTATTTATATTTTAAAATTTAATAAAAATATTAACTTTTTAAAAATTAAATAAAAAATTATAAACATGAAGCTAAATAAATCTAAATTATTTTTTATAAATACGAGTGAACTTAAATATAATACAAACGTCGACTTCTTTCCTCCTGATGTCCTATTTTAAATAAAATGAGAACTAAAATTCTATTAAAAAATAATTGGTGTAAAAACTAATGGATGGATCGTAGTCCTAGGCATGAATCCCCTTAGGCTTTGATTATAAGAAAGATTACGTTTACTGGGCAAGCAAATATTCACGTTTCATTTATTGGGTGATTTGATATTAATAAAACTTAAAATTGTTTTCAATAAAAATAAATTTATTATTAGAAATATCACTGAAAATGAGGAGCAATTGTTTATATGCAACATCGACATATATTCTTCTACGCAGCTACAAATTTCTTAAGAAATATAAGAAAATCACGACATTAATAACTTTCTTAACTTCTTTCGATTCAAAATCTCTTTTAAGATTCTCTTAAATATCCCACTAAATATTAATATTAATATTAACTGTCAATTAAATTTACTTATTTACATAATCGATATAATAAAATATCACACCGATTAAGTCAAATAGACTACCGGATCTTTTAACAAGTCTATCATCAACTTTATGATCCTTCATTTCTCATTTCATATCATCCCAAGGTTCATTTTTAGAATATTTCACATTTAATATCATCCCAATGTTCCCTTTTAGAATTTTACTAGAAGGATTGATCTATTAAGTAGTTTAATTCATCAAAGCTATAAGCATAAACGTA
>JAQSVH010000008.1:376550-396646 GCA_029448705.1 Adansonia digitata | reverse complement strand
CACAAAATTGAATGCCTGGACAGCATTCCAGATTAGAAGAAAAAGCTTAAGTTAGAGAAAATATTAGCAACAACTACATATATATATATATAAGAAGGAAGAGTGATCAGAAACTTACATAGTCAACCAAACCCAGCCCATGGGCTATAAATAACCTCAGGTGACCTAAGGTTCTATTAACTGATGTACTATGGCCCACTGCAAACAAGATTAGATCATCTGGTCCTGCAGAGCTTAGTCTCAAGAATTTTTCTTTGTTTGTAGGAACCAAACTAGATACTAATGCGGGAATTCCCTCAATCTCCCGCAAAAGAATTAAAAAGTCATCAAGACCGGCTTTACAATTAAAAAATCAACTTTTTAAGGGGAATGCGAAAAAAGTAGAGAATAGCACTATTTAACATCATCCAAGACCTTAGGAAGGGTAAGCCTTTAGCTCCAGACTTGATTGCTTCATTATAAACATCATCTTTCTTAAGAGCTGTGTTTGAAAATCTTTTAGCACCCAAAAGCACACATAATGTTTTGATAATTCCCCCATTTTTTAATGCGTCAGCAAAAAGTCTGAAGGGAGACTCTAAGAAGACGTCAGATACCTGCAACTCCAATGGGAGGCAAATGATTAGAAAAATATTAGACAATGAATGCTAAGTAAATCAGTGAACATTATTAGAAAATATGTGCTAAGTAAATAAGAGAGCAATGATCATTACATTTTTCAACTCAAGATCAAATCTCATGTCTGGACGATCTGAACCATATAGATCCATTGCTTCGGCATATGTTAGCCTAGGGAAAGTGTTAGGAAGCTGGATGCCTTTAATGTCTAGAAAATCCTGCAGTAAATAACCTTTCTTAACAATCGTATAATGTTCAGATACTAAAAGATTTGAAATTCCTGTAAATGAGTAACTTTATTTTCAATGTCTCAGATGGTGAGGGCAATCAACTTCACCTACATTCAACGCAAAAAGTGAAGATTAACAGAAGGCCTTTTGATGAATTCGTCAAGTGTCTGCCTAGGCCGTCAATTAGCAAACCTAGCATGACTAATGGGCCATTGACCAGTATTCAATGAAGCCAAGCCACTCGGAAGGCCCACAAGCTGAGCCCCCTATGAAGCTTTATCTCAAGGCTGAGCTGAAGACAACCAGGCTAGTACTTAATAGCGATTGAAAATTTTGTTTACCAGTGGCTAAATATATTTCTTCCCTCCCCCTCAATTTGAGGTAAAGAGAAACTGTAACTAAATATTTACGAATAATTCCTCTTGAATGATATTTTGGAGCTAGGACTCAAATCAACTGATCACCACAATTACAAACCTTTCCAATTGAATCTTCATAAGCCTCAGCATGTCCTCCAATGGAGTGAAAGCCATTTCCATATCAAGCTGAGTGAACTCAGGTTGTCTATCTGCTCTCAAATCTTCATCTCTAAAACATCTGAAAAAAAAAATTATATACTGGTTAAATAGCACTAGATTCTCGTAGTAACTAGTGTGAAGATTGCCCTCAATTCTTAGCTGGAACAGGACATTGTTAATCCCCTAAGTTGTTTATTTATTTTTTTCTTATCAAACGCAGGATATATTAATCAAACTGAGTACATTAACAGCACAAGCTCACCACTTACTCTTGTCAGGGGGGTTGCAAAATGGGGAAAAACTGAGCCGCAGTAAATGAGTTCTTTGAGAAAAAAAAAATGCAGAATGTTTATCAAGATATGAGACCACACTGTGACAAGCCTTGATGGCGACAAAAAAAATTTACCTTGCTGTTTGATAATATTTATCAAAACCAGAAACCGTTAAGATTTGCTTGAAAAGCTGTTGACTTTGAGGCAATGCATAGAATGCTCCTGGCTTCAAAATATGCATTAGGTGAAGCAGACCTGTCCCGTTGTCCCAATAATGTAGACAAGTAATGAACACTTGATTTCTTGAGATAATTAGAACCACAGAAAAGTTGTTTCATGCTGTCTTAAGGGCATTCAGTAGCTTCTAAATCATTAATACCTGGATTCTTGGGGCCACTAAATAATCCCGAGCACCTTCTGGAGTAGATCTAGAGAGAATTGGAATTTCAATCTACCTTGGGACCATGGAAAGGTCAGAACCAAAACAGAGACCGAACATGAATCACTAGAAAATAAATAAAGAAATAATAATATAAAAATTTATTATAGTGAAAATAACTTAATACGGTTATACTTCCACAAAATTATGTACATCCCTCTAGATATCGTTGAATGAGTTTCACCACTCTCTGACGCAGGATGATGTTGAAATTCATTTGTTGCCGGCATAAATCAAGGTATCGATATCTATGAACATATGTTGCGAAAATAAACATCTGCACCAAACTGGAATGGCTTTTATGATTCGAAAATTAAAAGCAATACTCGAAAAAAGTCTGCAAAACTAATCTCTAAAGACATCAGGAACACTGTAGCTCATTTATCTCTCCCTTCATATGATAAAGACAATGTCAGTCTTATCAGCTAAGCAAGTGCATAGCTCTGGTGGATGCAACAAACGAACTCCAAGTTGGCCACCGTAAAAGGATTTCCTCCTTGACAAAATCCTCTGCATCATCCGCACTAGTAATCAAAATTGGTAGCATTGATCTTACAGCATTCAATATCTGAACATGCTCGGCGGCGACCTGGCACACATAGTAGTTGACATCAATGTAAATACATGGTAATAAAGATTAAAAGTAAAAGGTCAAATATAGTGATTTACCTCTATTGAGCCGGTGTTCTTTTTCTTGTTAACGGACTCACTAGGTCCAGACCGGACAACGCCATCAACAGCAATCACATACTCAATCCTCAAATCCTTAATAGCTGCATGTGCATCACGAAACTCACCTGGAAGGCCACTATGGACTTGCTGCTGTAATCTATAATTCAAAACATCAAAAGAATCGTTTTTAAAAACACCCCACTTTAACAATTTCATTTATATATTAAAAATATTGCAACTTCAAGTGAATACCTTGACAATGCCAGTATGGTCTCTGAGATTAAAAAAGGCAAGGCCACCATGGACTTGGTGGAAAGCGACCTACCCGCAAAGTCGAACCGGGAACGCACATCGTCTGTCGACAAATCACCACAAAAAGCGGCTCGAGAGACCCACTGGCGAGAGTCGTTGAGAGGGGCTAATGGGTGATGGGGTTGGGAGTTCCGGAGGAAAGGGAAGGAGATTGAAAAGTGGGAGCCTGTCATGAAGTTGCAAGCTGCAAAGGAAAGCATGAAGCTAAACGCACAAGAGAGGATGACTCAAGAGTTGAAGGAAAGGAAGCTAGATGAAAACGAGCCAGAATCTGAGCTGGAAGAAGCAGAGCTGAGCTGAGAAAAGGAATCTAGGAGTGAGCTAATGGTAGTCATAACCGTTAGCTGTGAGCTAGCATCCTGCCAGTAAAAGTTAGTTAGAATAAGAATCTATATGTGACAGCTGTCTCTTTCTGTTATGCTTATGTTGAGCTACAATGTACTACGTTGGTATCTTTTGAAAATGAAATTATTTTTTAAATTCTCTTAATTCTTTTCTTTCTCTTTTATTCTTCTCTATACACATCTCTCTTCTCTTACTTACAGTAAAAACTGTGACAGAGCCGAAAAAGAGGAAAGAGTTCGACGGTTCCTGGGAAGTGGTTTGGGAAGTAAAATGGAAGGGAAAGCCGCGAGGGGTCTGGCGCGAAAGGAGAAGAAAAAGAAGGATTTGACTAGAAGCTGAGACTTAATTTTCGAAGGTTCTTTGGGGAAGGGATAGGTTCTTTCTTCTTTGGGCCTTTCCCCTTTAATGGAGGAAAAAAACAGAGGGCCTTAATGGAATGGGTGATCACGTGCGACGCACGTGGTTTCTAAGTCGGTTAGTTTAATATTCGTTTTTGTACGATGATTGCGTAACTCACCGTTTTAGTTTTCACATTTCATGCCGGTATTTGTGGGGGTAAATTTTTGTAAGTGGTAAAATTAGTCAAGTAGAATTAGAATTAAAAACGACAGTAACAATGAAATTTACGTTTTAATTTGAAACTAGAGGAATAATGAAATTATTGTTTGAGAAAATAAATATGTTAATATTATATTTTATTTTATAATTTAGAAATAATTTTAGAATTTGTAAAAAAAATAAAAATAAAGATATAAATATAAAATGTCTATTACTTGATGTATGTCAATATTTTATTAATATTACTTATCTTAATTAACAATATGGAACAAACGCTAAGTACTATAAACCTTTTCTTAACTAATACCTTTGTTCTTTATTTTAGTACTAATAAGAGAATCTTGGAATATTAGGATTTGATATTCAAAGCCAATGAGGCCTTGGTTTAGTGACGAAGAGGAGACTTTGGAATCTTAAAAGGTTTAAGTTCAAACCTTGTCATAAGTGAGATTTGTATAATTATATTTTGATTGATTAATTTATTTGATCATTAATGATTTAATAATTTTTTGTATATAAATATAAAATTTTGATTATGATTTCGTGTAAATGTCGTTGAATTTATTTAGTTATATATTTATTTATATATTTATTGCTTGTAATTTATAAAAAAAAATTATTTTTGCTTAATAAAGTCATTTATCATTACTATTTATGTGTGTATATATAAATAATTAAAAAAAAAACCTGTCCCTCTCAAATTTTCAAATAAAAAAAAAAGTAATTTTACTGGTTGTCACTTATGACCAAGCTTCGATTTCCAATAAAAAGCCTCTTAAGAGTCCAAAATAAGATAATATTTTAGCCGGAAAAGAGTCGCCTTTTTTTACACCGATCGATTCAAAACTTTTTAACAAATTCATCTTTATGAATAATTGTTTGCGATCGTTACATATTTTGCTTTAAATTTTGAGATAGTATGACAAGAATATTTATAATAGTACTGATAATAAGTAAATTGGAATTGTTTTGATTGATCGATTGGTCGATGGAGGACTGCGCGAGCAGTGATGAGCATTACTACTATTCATCCGATCGAGACTCCATCGACGGTCTCGAGAATGACGACTCCGATTTCCAGTGGGCCACCTCCAAGAGGTCCACTACCAAGGTCAAATTTGTTTCACTCTCTTTTTTGTGCTTCTTCGGAATTTCAAATTCTTGTTTTGATTGTTATTTTCGATTTCCGGGTCATGATTTTTGGTTTTTTTTTTTGCTGTAAAGGTGGTTTTTTTGCCTTTCCCTTTCTATAAAAAAGGTTTTGGGGTTGAATTTGTTGCAAGTTACTGCTAAATGATTGAGAAAGAAAATTTTTTTTTGGTTGTTTTCTTTCTGGGTTTATAGGTTTTGAGGGGATAGAGTAACTTGAAGCAGCTCTGAGTTTCTATGGTTGGGGGTGGTTTTTGCATGCTAGCATTAGGGAATTCTTTAAAGTCACAGGTAGAAGAGCTGCTGATCATCGAATTTGATGAATTTTATCTACTTGATGTGTATGACCTCTTGCTTTTTTGTAATTTGATATACTAAACGGCTGCGTCGAAACGTTTCCCCTCAGAAAATAGGAAAAATTTAAACTTATCTGAATGGAAACCCCTTGCATGGTTTCGATGACGTTTTATGTTTCTTCTTGGCCTCTATTTACTTAATTTTGAAGAATGGATATGCTCTTTTTTGACCCTTTTTTAGCATCACGCAGGTTATTACAAAAGAATCACTTTTACTTGCACAGGTAAAATTTTATGCCCTTTCCTTCTTTTTCGGTTTCCCATGCATGTATTAGTTATTTTTTAGTAATAAGTTGATTGCTTTGATTTTTGGCTAGAGGGAGGATTTACGGAGAGTAATGGACATGCTATCTCTAAGTGAGCACCATGCGCGGACTTTACTAATCCATTACCGATGGGATGTTGAGAAGTTGCTTGTAGTGCTTGTGGAGAATGGAAAAGCAGACTTGTTTGCCTCAGCAGGTGTTTCCGTTGATGAGGGTGAGGATAGAGGAACATCAAGATCGTTGTCATCTACATCAGTGTGTGACATATGCGTAGAGGAGTTACCGGGTGATAAGATGACGAAAATGGACTGTGGCCATGGCTTTTGCAATGACTGTAAGCATCCTCCTTAATCTTCACTTTCTTATTGAAGCATGTTTCTGTAACACCACCATACGGCATCAGCATGTTAAGTGTCAACAAGGTTGAAGGCTCTTGAAAATAACCCTTAAGAATCATCTTGGAGACACATATAAATTTTGATGTTAGTGTGAACAAAGTTATTGAAGTTGTATAAGCTAGTATGTCTTAATCTTGTGAGTTGATTTTTTTTTCCCTCTTTATTTTCCAGGTTGGACAGAGTATTTTATTGTGAAAATAAATGAAGGTCAAAGTAGACGTGTTAGATGCATGGCACACAAATGCAATACTATTTGTGATGAAGCCATTGTGAGAAATCTAGTTAGTAAAAGGCATCCCGATCTAGCAGAGAAATATGATCGTTTTCTTCTCGAGTCTTACATCGAAGATAATAGGATGGTTAAATGGTGCCCTAGTACTCCTCATTGTGGAAATGCAATACGTGTTGAGGATGACGAATTTTATGAGGTGGAGTGTTCTTGTGGTCTACAGTTTTGTTTCAGTTGCTTATCAGAAGCACACTCACCATGTTCATGTATAATGTGGGAGCTGTGGACCAAGAAGTGTCGAGATGAGTCAAAAACAGTCAATTGGATCAGTGTTCATACAAAGCCTTGTCCAAAGTGTTGCAAACCTGTGGAGAAGAATGGTGGATGTAATCTTGTGAGCTGTATCTGTGGACAAGCATTTTGGTGAGGATTTGCTTTTATTTTAATTACAATTTGCAAATTTTTCAAAGCTTTCGTCATCTCATTGTTGTGACTATTACCTCACAAGAATTAACTGTCTGGTTCTGGCATCAGATGTTCATTTAAACAAAAGCTTGTGAACTTGCACAAGCTGCTGCGTCAACAAATGCATAAGTGTTTTTTTGCCTCTGTACTTGTTAATTTAATTATTTTTAGTTTGTTTGGACTAAGTATTTATATTATTTGGCTTATTCTACATGATTAACACACTGCTGAGAATGAATTACTTCAGCTTCTATTTTTTAAGGCTTTTCCTTTTTCAGTCACATTCAACCTAATTGATTATCAATATTATTTGTTGGCAGTGGTTGTATGTCACATTTTCTCTGTTTTGCAAGCAATGCAGTTGGCTCTGTGGGGGAGCTACTGGGCGGGACCATACCTGGTCAAGAATTGCTGGTCACAGCTGTGGTCGCTACAAAGAAGACGAAGAGAAAAAGACTGAACGAGCGAAGGAAGATCTTTATCGATACATGCACTATCACAGCCGTTATAAAGCTCATACAGATTCTTTTAAGTTTGAGAGTAAACTCAAGAAGACTATGCTGGAGAAAATATCAATTTCAGAAGAGAGGGAATCAATGCTTAGAGACTTCAGCTGGGTAACTAATGGACTCAATAGGCTTTTCAGATCGAGGCGGGTTCTTTCATATTCATACCCATTTGCATTCTACATGTTTGGAGAAGAAATATTCCGGGATGAGATGACAAATGAGGAAAGGGAAATAAAACAGCGTCTATTTGAGGATCAGCAGCAGCAACTTGAGGCAAATGTTGAGAAACTCTCTAAGATTTTGGAAGAGCCCTTTGATCAATACACTGATGATAAAGTTATGGAGATAAGAATGCAAGTAATCAATCTTTCCGTGATCACCGATGCCCTTTGCAAGAAAATGTAAGTATAGCTGTTATATATGAATTAGTAATTGGTGTTTACGAGAGTGTTTCGAATTCATGTGCAGAAACTATGACTTGCAGGTATGAATGCATTGAGAATGATCTGTTGGGTTCTCTCCAATGTAATACCCATAATATAGCTCCGTACAAATCTAAGGGCGTTGAGAAAGCATCAGAGCTTGCTGTCTGTTGGAACAGTAAAGCCAGTACTACTACTGAGATATGTGTTCCCTCCGATTGCGGCACCAGTGGTATGTAGACTTTTACTTTCTGGTGAACAACGCACTTGCACTTGCACTTTCACGTATACGTCCTAAAGATTTCACTGACACATTGAAATTCAGGCAAACGTGATCGACCTTTCTGCTTTGGGAGTTCAGATGGCAGTGGTTGCCTATTCCAGAAGCGACCTAAAAAGTAGAGTTATGGTGGTGTATTCTATGATCTGAGCATGTCAGCAGAAGTTCTTCACAGGAATTGATCTCTGATTTTTTTTTTTTAGTGTACAGATCTAACCGAAGACTCACTTTGTCTAATGGGATTTGATCCTTTATAGATTGAGAACCACTCAAGTGCTCACTTTCCCTGGTTAAACTCCTTTTTTTTCTGCCCCCACAATTCTGGAATTTAATGGGTTACTGTTATCTTTCAAAGCTCTTTGAACTGAAAATGCATATAATGTACGTTAGCCTTATGTTGGACTTTTGAAAGATAATTTCAATGTCTTTTCCTCGTCAAGACCTTTGTTGGTGAACATGGAGTTTTAATGGAGCTTTATTTAAAAATAGTTCAGGATAAGGTATAAATCTATCATTCTGTCATGAGAATGGTTAAAATTTATTATTATATTTTAAAATTTGGAGCAAATTTGTTATTATATTCTAAATTTTAAAGCAATTAAAGAATATTATATAATTTGTTTTTTATTTTTTAAAATAATTATATTATAGTTCAAGATAAATTGAAAAGGTACAGTATTGTTTCTATACATGTTAACGAAGAAAAAAAGAGTTATGAAAAGAATATTGTTTCTTTATAATAGAATAATTGTGGTTTAAATTTTATCACAAGTTTTCATGATAGCTGGGTTTTCATATAATAATTAATTAATCATCACTCTAATCACCACCACCATGATCACATGTTATCTTTTCCCATTTAATATGCAGAAAAGAACGATTACGAACATAAACTACTATATTATACGTATCTTACAGAAGGAAAACTTTAAACCCGAATTGTTGCTATTCTATACATATTTATATATATTTTTTAATATAACCTTCCCTTCCAATTCCGGAACTTTTAACAGTCCTGTTCTAAATTTGGACTCTAGCAGGCATGGATCGATGAAGACTTGTGAGAAAATTTCTAGGATTTAGAAGACAATTTTTGGGTTGTCTGACTTCCCAGGGGAATTGATTCCGATGATGTTGAATCCAACGGGAACTTTATAACATCCTTGATGAGTTCCAGCCGCAATGAATCCTGCACCATTTTGACCAGAGAATTGCAGAATATTTCGTGTGACGATTAAATCTTGTTCAAATGAAGCAGCGCTGTACTAGCCTTAATGGCAAGTGAACATAACTCTTGAAGAGAAAGTGGTGCTTGAGATTTAGACAGTGGCATGAGGAAATAGATTTGATCCAGTTGAAGTTGCTCATCATGAGGTACGTGAGGCAGGCGTGAGTTTACATACATTAACTCTGAGTTGCAAAGGAAATAGTTTGGATTCTGGGAGAGAACAAGGCTGGCTTTGGTGGGTTGCCTCAATTCCTGAAGCCTTCCATCTGGGTATATTATTTTGGTTGTTGGTGGCAGTACTGGCGGCCGGCTGAGGCAATTGCCACCCTTTGTCGTGTATTGAGAAGATGCACAAATACCCATTTTTCTAAAATTTTCCTCCGCCAAAGGAACGAAAGACACAGAGCTTTGAATGAACTAGGCTTGCTCGTGGCTGGGGCGGAGGAAAGAATTGTGGCATTCAGCTTTATATAGACCAGACAGAGATAAGCAAAGGCAAAGTCTGTCACAAAACCGAATTTGGATTTAATCTAGTTTTCCATGCAATCATTTTCATTAAGTGACATTTTAGAGTTCATATTTCAATATTTACATTATATTCATTTGTTCTCGATCTTTGAACGTGTACACGTTGCTGAGTCCTTTGCCATAAAATGACTGCGCAGATGGTTTCCCACTCGGAAGCATCGAGGTCACTGCAGGCAAAAAACATACACATGCATATGTAAATAATAGGGATAGATTGAGAGCATAGTTAATTTATTTTTTGATATGCTGGTTTTTCTTCATTTTGTGGTGCTTGGACTAGCTAGTAGTTTCATCATTCACATTTCTTTTGCTTTTGGGGACCCATGGTGACAAATCTGTCTTTAATTATTTCACTCTTTTTTCTTTTGTCCTGTTCTGTTCTTTTACATGATAGAAAGCCACTTGAACCAATATTAGGCCTTTTGCTATACCTTTTCTTGACATTTTCTCATTTGTTTGCTTCTCAACAAAAAAACAAAGGCACGTTTCTTTGCCTAAGTCAACAACCAAAACGGTTAGACACACTTAAAAACAGTACAAATAAAAGTTTAACCTCAATTTAACTTCGAAAGTTACCCAAATTTAAAGAGTGTTTTTTTTTAATACGATAGCCAACAGAGTCAAAGGAAAATGACATTTTCATGACGATGGGTTAACATGCATAGATTTTATTCACATAGGTGCATCAACTACCCAAAAGCTAAAGATTCTAGATTTTTTTTTTTTTTTTGCGGGCACCCGCGTTGAATTGCATTAATGAGACAACAGTTGAACTCTCGAAGTCCCGGAGTTTGAAGTCAACCTCTTGACATCAAAGTTCCAATAACCCCAGCAATGAGAGTGGTCGGATCCCCAAGCACAGCTGATATGACAAATTGGAGAGCCAAGGCAGCCATCTCACAACATTTCTTAACCTTTCCTTTACTTCTATTATGAGGGGTTTGAAGAGTATTTTTCAAGCTTGGGATTCTGGTCTCCAATTTCCTAGTACCCTTACCACGTCCAAAGTATAATTCTTGCCAATTCTCCACTAACATTTCCCGAACACAGGCAACATGCAAGTTATATTTTTTGCAAGCAGACCTGTAACTCCAGCTCCTCCCTTTACGTCCACATCTATGACATGGTGCACTTACCTTCCTATACAGATAGAGTTTCATTTCTCCATCATCCAACACCATTGGTAGCTTTGCACAGCATGGATGAAGATCAAAGCCACATGATCTGCAATGATAAACGAAGCCGGTAACATCCTTTTCGCAAGCATTGCAGTAACGAGGGGTGTCACCAGGTGGCCTGGAGAGGAACTGGAAGGAACATTTGGTGTAGAAAGGGTGAGAAATCGAAAGAGAAGGTATGGCACACTGCATGTGGAGATCGAAATCGCAGAACGAACAACGGTAATGAGAGCCTATGCCAACTTCTTTGCAGCCATCACACTTGAATGGAACTTCAGTGTAGTCAAATTTTAGTATGTGTTGGGGGTGGCTGAAATGGGAAATCTCATTGTATCTCATGGTTGCGTGGCCTTTAAAGAAACAATCTGAATGGTGATTTATAATGGTTAAATGGTTGGCTTTTGCTTTGAGTACTTCTGATAAAAGAGATAAAAGAAGCAACTGAGATTCTGGAAACTATGGTCAGGTTCTAATTAGGGTGAAATAAAATTTGGCTTGAAATTGAAGCTAAGTAGGGAATTATGCTTGAAGATGGTGGTAATGGTGGTTAGTGATTGTACATAGGAATCCTGATATCTAGATGGGAAAGTGCAGACAAAAGGCATTTTATGGTTATGTCCCACAGAAGAATACGAATTTTCACTTCTATAACATTGAAATGGTTACGCAAATTATTCATGTGTTCAACATCAAGATAATAACTACTATTAATTAATTATCCTTTCTGAAACAACCCAATACTTCAGAAATTATGCATGTACATAGTTTCTTCAGATGAATGGAAATCCTGAGTAGCTGTAATCTGTTTCCTATGGAATTTTCACTTTTTTTTTTCTTTCCAGTTCTCACAGAGTGTAAAAAATCGTTTAGATTAATTCGAATGTGCATGCAATTTTTAGGAATATATTAGGTATAGAATTAAGAGATTACGGGGAGGATTTATCTAGAGGGATAAAAAAAAATTGCCGAAAATCTAAGGATCCGATGAGCAAATAAGTATCTCAGCATCTTAAAAAGATGATTTTATGACATAAACAACATTATCAAGGCATAGGTAAAAGCATCCAACATCATTGCGTGGAAGAAACCTTGTCGAGAATGTTTCCATCCTAAGTTGTAAACTATTGATAATATATATGTATTTCATTTTTAAGGATACAGATTGACGAGGATAAGAACGATTAGTCATAATATCTAATGCTAGAAGGAATAGAATCAACGTCTTGATACATAATTCTGTTTGAATTGAAGATGTGGAAGATGATTTTGGGGGATAATATCTTCCGTCTGCAATTCTTTTCCGCTTAATTTTAAGGATGACATAAGAACAAATTCCTATCTATAGACAATTTTTCCTGATCAATCATCTCCAAAATTCTTTCAGATTGTATAATATTATACTCCTTAGCTTATATTAAAAGAGTTTAATATCCATTTGTACAATAGTAGCTTCAACTTGAGTGCCATAAATTCTATGATTGGCATCTGTCTCCATACTGATGTGGCATGTGATTATATGGAATTTATTCCTAGTTTTTAATGAATTAAAAGGAAGTATTATTCTTGCATAAAAAGTGAATTTAAGAGAAAAACATCAAGGTTTAGATAATAATATTAAGCTGACAATTATCTACAATTCTTGATGGTTCTTTCATTGCCTTTTCTACAAAGGGAATTTTAAGTTGAAACTTGACGAAACTTCATCATATTGAATTGTCTAAGAGAAGGTTTCTTCTTAGAAAACTTCATTGTTTACGGCCTTTTGGCTATTGCTACAAACAACCTGATTCTTTGAACGACAAAGCAACTTATTGATAACTAATTAAAATGCTGGAAAATGGCAACGGCGCTATCCCTCTGCCACTTGCAGCACTTGGTTGCGCTAGCTGTGAAGGCCCCGGTCACAGTCCTGATCGATCACCTTCAGATCGTAATCAGAGAGACAGAGACTTTCTGAATGTCACAGTTTATATAGTCTTCTTGCATTAGAAGAAAACCTTATTTTCAACGTGGGACTTAACCTCCACGGTTCACCTCCTGAGGAGTTGTGTTCCTGCAAGGATAAGGTTCAATTCTCAATTTTTGCATTTCTTTTTCCCGGTGAGCTCACTATCACATAAGAAATTCGAAAAGCCTTGGGTTCAAGTTTTAAGACCACATCATTCTGTTTCAAAGAAGATATTTTACACTCTGAATATGATATACGACCTTGCATTGTTGAAAAATGTGGAATTGGGTGGTGAAGAATCTTATCTATGCCATCCTTCCCGGTCAACTATCAAGAATGCTGAATATAGAAGAAAAAGAATATGAGAATCAGATAACAACAGATACCAGACCAGAAAACGTCATCGTATCAAAGTCTCTTCTTTCTCTTATTATTGTTTTGGAACAAAGACGAAAATTATCTGGAATATTCGAATAATTGCTAGTGATTAGTGAATTAATAGTCTATATCCCAGCTATTGCAGTCATGTACTTGCAACAATGGGAAAGTGGCCCATGAATCCGATGCATTATTTTGGTTTTATCCATAAGCTGTATATCATTGATCACTCCACCTACTTGCTGGTACTATGTCTTGGAGCTTTCCTTCTTAGTGTCCCTTTGTTATTTGAAGCATGGTTAATCAGATTATCACATACTACTAGTATTTGGTAGCTTCTCTGCCTTCTGAAACAGGCTATTTACTTAGTTTCCTACCGTGGAACTTTCATGTTCTTGAAGAATAATTAAATGTTTAGTAGCACTTAATTTTCAAAAATGCAAAAAAAAAGGTACAATAATAATGTAATAATTAGCAGATAATAAGTTTTTACGTAGGTACTTACTCCTACTTAACAGAAAGAAAGGGTTTTATTTAGGTTCAGTTTCCTAGGATATATTCCATGGTACTTAAAATCCCTTGACATGTTTATGTAAACTGGTTGTACATAAGAGCAGCTCTTGGTGATCAGCGAAGAGAGCACAAGGATGGAAACTTGCTGTCCAGGCCATTATTAATAGCAATATACCATCTTCCTATGAAAGTAGCAATAATTGCAGAAGTATGTTCAATTAGATATAATACAATCAGTCATTGCATAATATATTAGTATTCAAGCCTCCGTTTCAATAAAAATGCCAACAAGCATGATATCGAAGCAAGCACACAACCTAATGTGATAACACAATAGCCTCGTACTAAAGCAGAAAATAAATCCGGAACTGGAACACTCTTTCACGTTCCAATCAAATTTCTCTCCTCGCACACACACACTGCGCCACAAAAGAAGGAAAAATCAGCAACAATCAAGACAAAAATGAAACAAAAAATCAGAGCAAACTGAATGAAGGAGACATTCCGAGGATTAAAGTTACTACTTTAAAAAGAATTCAGTATACAGAAGACAGCTGAAGTGTCTTCCACTAGCAAGTGGCATCAGCATTATTAAGTAATTCAACAGTATAAAAGTCAGGATGTGGCAATTAAATGATTCCCATAGTTATCGTATAAAGTGAACTGAATTCCAACCACTAAATGCAAATTTCAGGGCATCAATTGATGCGAGCTTGTTCCGCTTATCTTAAGCAAAGATCATAGTAAAAATGAAACAACAGTATCTGTTTGAATTGCCACCATAGAATTTCTCGTTAATAGTGGCAAGGCATCGAAAACAGAAAATAGTGCATTATGTAATTTCCTGATGACATGGCAACTGAAGACAAAGCAACTAATTTTTAACAATGATATCATTTGGACCAAAAGAAACAAACAAAGTTAAAAAAAAAAAAAAAACCCATAGTAAAACTGAGGAATGAAATGGGATATGTTTACAGCTATGCAGGCTTAGCAAAATAATCAGTCATGTCATTCTACTCATATTTGCCAAGGGAAAGGCACTAAGGAACAGTTTTATGCTTAGGATAGGAAGGATCACTTTCAGAGCTCTACAACACAATCTACTGGTAACCAGATAGTAATAGCAAGTTTTAAGGAAATGAAACAGATTGGTGTACTCCAAAAATGTTGTCAATAAAAGAAATTATTCCAAGCCAATGAATCTACTTCCAACCAATACTCAAAATGACATTCAGGAAATAAAAAGTGCCCCATCCAGAAGGTTAGTCCACCTCAAGGCTCAAAGCTCAATGAGCAAGAACAAGGCATCCTCATCCAACATATTCCTATACATCTTTCAAAATAGCTTCCTATGGACAAGAAGGATGCCTTTACTCCATCAATTTCTTTTTTTCTTTCTGTTTAAGACTTAATTCCTAATCCATCTTCCAAAATTTCAGTGCCCACATGAATATCCGTATTTATAAAATTTTCAGTTACATCACATTAGACTTGTCTGAAACCTCTCATTCCATTGTCATCACTCCTTAAGTAAGAATCCCCCTAAACATGTCTTGAGCATACAAAAACTAAAGCGGTGATCGGTTGTTGCTTCTGCTACTAACAATAAACTATATTCAGACACACAAAATTTAAAGACCGAAAATTGACCTTTTTATAAGAGAATGCTCCTGATAATAATACAAAGTAAAATAAAGTCGAAGTCTTTAAATTACCTGAAAAGAATGATTGGAGGCATCTAGAGCTCGAGCTTGAGTTCTTCCTTCTCATCATATAGGTAATGAAGAATGTAAGGAGTGACACGAATCACAGCCACCCACACCCCAAACATAGCCACATGTGCCTTTAGCTGCTTCAAGGCCGCCGCCTTGTCAGGTTTGCGCATGAACATTCCTGGGAACATCGCTGCTTCTATTTGAATTTTTTCTCTGCTCTCGATTAGAGACTGGGTCCACGGATAGAAGCTATAACCCTAGCTGCGCTTGGGTTTCGGGGCTTTGTGCGGTTTAGATTACTCGCTCTGGGGTTTTGAAGGGCATTAAGGGGCAGAGTTGTGGCACGTGACTGCCTTTCGTTTTCTCTTGAGTCTTGACCAACGGACAACGGGTCGCTTAAATCCAAGGGTTCAGATGAATCAAATCTTAGCCGTTATAGAAAAATCCAATTCTCTTTTAAGCTGTTACGTGGAGCTGGATTATAGAAACCATATATGGTGGTCCCACCTCTCACGAGGGTCGCCCATTGACATGCAGGATTAGCTTCGTGATGTCCCACTGCCTTTATCATATTGGCAGTGAAATAAAATGAAAAAAGAACGAAGATCCGAATAATTTATACTATATATACCACCTCGAATAAAAGAGGGTTTTGCTTTTGCGAATTGGGTTTGATGAAATTTATCATTTTGATGTGAGTCAGAGAAAAATGGAGGACTAGAAAATGGACTAAGCATGCAGCGGTTTTGAAATTTCAGACAAAAAAGTGGTAACTTTAACCGACCACCTTGAAGCACACAGATATAACATTAGGCAAAGAACGTGTGCGCAGCTGACAGACAACCGGAAAACCACCTATCAACTTCCTTATATAAACCCCAAGGAACACTAAGCCACTTCAAATCCCAAAATTTCAATCTCCAGAAAAGTCTTCAAATATCTTTCAATCGGTTTACCCTTTTGTTGTCTGCTTTCGTCAAAGGAAGAATTTTTACTTGGTATTTTGAAGCAATGTCAGTGCTTGTGGATATATGGACTGACGAACTCGCCATGCTACGAGAAAAAGGTCAAACCCTTTTCCCTAATGGTTCAAGCCCTATTGCTGCTGAGTCTAGCCAAGCGGTTCAATCACAAGAAAAAGGCCTAACTGAGGTAGTTCGGGCTTTTGTCAGTAGAGTTATGGGAGTCAACTCTCCTGTGGTGCCGTGCTCAGAGGGTTCTGTTTCTATGCTTGTTCAATGCTTCAGCCCTTGAAAAAGAACCCACCGCAAAAAACGAATGTGTAACATTATTGGATTTTGTTCTTACATCCGCTTTCTATTTACCAATGTTAATGGATTTAAAATATCCTTGTGTAAATATATTATTTATGAAAATCTTACTGTTACATGATTCTACGGTTTTGATTGAAACAAAGGGCTTTGTTGATTGTGATTCTGACAATGACAGAAACAAATAAGCGATTAACAATGTTAATGTCTTTGCACTTTGCTGATATGTTCTCGCTGAACTTCTACTGTCTTCTCACAAACTCTGAAGCTGACCAAACATAATTGGAAAAAAAAAAAAGAAAACAGAGCCAGACCATGGCATGTTGTGAATTGAACAAGCTAGACAGTGATACTAGACCTGAAGATTCTGATTCGACAAATAAAACTCACTCCAAGCGAAAGTTTCAACTTTCGTAGCATTTAAGTCAAAGACTTTATGCTGTGAAGAGGGGATGACCAAATCGGACCTTGTCTCTGTCTGATCCGCTTGCTTAACTGAATCCTGTTAGTTCTGCAGTTTCAAAATGCTGCCTTTGCAACCAAAAAAGGAAAAAAAAGTTGCTTGGCTTTCATGAACGGGCAGGCTGAAATAATTGCAAACTAAATTACTCTTAGGAAGCCAAATTAAGGTGAGGTTATGAGATAGATGAAGTTTTTATCGGTACAAAAGAGAACACAAAGAGTTTAATCAACATGTTATCCTAAATGATTATGACATAATACTAATATTTAATAGCAAGTGAAGAACTGGGGATTTGCATTTGAAAATTTCATATACATCACTTTATGAAATTAGATAATGAAATCTACGAACCATAAAGCCAGAAAGTCAACCTGAAAGTCAAATCAACTCTGCACTAAGAAACTTTTCTCCTATCTAATAGTAGAGAGAGAAAGAGCGGGGGGGGGACACATCAGTAGTTCACTCAAAACCAAAAGATAAGAAAAGAAAAGAATATTTTATTATTGATTTATGTATATCTTAAAGCACATAGATAGGTACATACAGTGAATCTTGTTATATTTTCCATTACACAAGGTGTGCGCCGTGGGCTAACAATCAAAACCGCCAATCGATTGCCTTTTATAAAATCCAACTCAAATTAATAAAAAGAAAACCTCAACATCTGAAGAACACTTTCAGAAGATCCTTCAATTGTCTGGTTTTGTTCAAGAAAGAAGATTCCTAGCCATGTCTGGGCTTGTAGATAAGTGGCGGACTGAGCTCACTAAGCTACGTGAAAAGGGTCAATCCATTATCTCAAGTGGTTCAAGCCGTGCCAGTGTCAGTAGTGTTGAGCCTGGCCAGGTGGTTCAACCACAAGATGGAAGCTCAAATGGGTTAATAGAAGGTTTTGTTACCAGAGTCATGCCAGTCAAATCAACATTGGTGCCCTGCTCCGAAGGCTCAATTTCCATGCTTGTTCATTGCTTTAGTCCTTAAAGCAGAACGTGATCGTTTATTTTCCTTTCTTCCATGGTGTTTCTTTTGTTTTTCTTGTTTTTGGCAAGTTTTGAAATGATTCGCTTGTCTAAATACATGTATGCTTCTTGAAGTTAAGAATGTGTTCAAATACCGTTCTAATTGTTCTTATTAAACTGTTTCAAACTTATAATTTTGCTTTAATTATTAAATCATGGAATTGTTGTGTCTTTTGATTCCTACATCTTTGAATGTTATTGGGAAAATCCAACTATAATCATAACATTTATAAGTAGTCAAGTTTGAGAGTCTATGAATGTTGCATAGCTGGACAAAGTTTTCTCTTCCAGGATGAACCTGATTTCGAACGATTGAATTTTGAAGTAAATGCTTTAAAAGGGTTTTAAATAAAAAAATCTGAAGGTCTGGACGGCTTTCCCAATTCAGTGTCACTTTACCAACTTGATTTGCTTCCTCTGGCTTAAACCTGGCGACTAATCTGATAAGGCAGAAATGTAAAATTGAAGACAACAGAGTTGTAAGAGCCTCTATAGACCAGTGGAAAACTAGATTAATCTACAGCCCGGTAGAATACAAGAGCAAGTCCACTTCAAATCAGGCCACATGGCGACTGGTGCTCTATTGAACTTTCCAACCTCGAGAGCTATTTTGTTGCTTAGCTTCCTGGTCACGTGAAATAACCGAAGAGATTTAAACTTTTCTAGAGAAAGAAAACAATGGGTTCTATTACAAACAAAAAATACCATACCAGCAGCAGCAGCAGGCCAAAGCTTTTTACGAGAATTTCTTGTGTTTACTTTTCTTCTATACAATCATATTCTTGATCAACTAATAAGAAGCTATGATATCAAAATCAAGCGGTTGATAGAGGATATTGAATGTCTAATAGAAGCCGCCAAGATATTTTGGGTCCATTTTTTTTTATTGGAGGCCATCGACAATATATTAAATTCTTAAATTGAAAACGGTGTGAGCAAGTACATGATAGAACTTTCCCATAGGAGATATTTGTAGCTAGGACTGGGGAATATCCAAAAAACAATGTACTATTCTTCCAATTTAACCTTATCTAGGGGCCGACCAGACATGGGTTTTTTGCTTCCGACGAGTCAAAACCCACAGCTTTGACACCTCTAGTAAATCCTACAGTGGTTTTATGAAGCCGCAACTCTAAACTCTTCTCGTTTCTTCTATATAAACCCTTTTAGTTCCCTTCTATTTTTCTTTATTTAATCAAGCAGAGCATATAAACAAACACATTCAAAGAAAAAAGAAAAAAAAGGGTTTCTCCTTCAACTTTAGGTGAGAAAGATGTCTGCAATAGTAGGGGGATGGATGGATGAGCTTGAAAAGCTCAAAGAGAAAGTCCAAGGCAGAAGGCCATTCTTGTCGAGGGCTAAAAATGACCAGCAGTTAGCCAAGGAAGTACATGTGGAAGAGAAGGAAGGTGCTAAAGCTGATTCTAAAGAAACAACAATGTCAGAAGCTACTATCTGTTTGATTATGGACAGGTTTGTACCTTGGTGATTGAAGAGAAAAATGTAAAATCTTTGTTGGAGCTTTTATATATATATATATATATATATATATATATATATGTTTACAGTCATGCTTGTGTAATCCGAGATGTTTTATTGGATATGGTTCATTATCAAGTTTATGGCTTCTTTGCTTTGAATGTTCATTTGTGTTGTACATGATTAGCTGTTTTTTAAAATTTTCCAGCAGTGGTTAAATTGTTTTCTTATTTCTTCAGACCTAATTTTCCAGTAAGTTAAATTGGAGTTTTAAAAAATGATTTAAGTAATCTCAGGTGCTTGAGGATACTTCTTTCTCCAAAAGGAAAAAAAAA
>JAQSVH010000008.1:352564-371367 GCA_029448705.1 Adansonia digitata | reverse complement strand
GCGAGTCGAGGTCAATGCATATCTTTAATGTGGATTAAAAGCTTGGACAATAATATGGTTTTACTTTTGCTCAATATTAAAGCATAAGGTATTTAGCTATGGTATGACACATATGCGTGTATGATAAGCTATCAAACTTCTGTTATTTCTCGCCCAAAAACATAAAAATAAAGCCAACTAATCAATCAATTTTGCTAATTATTAAGGCTAGAATTGTTTGGTTAAACTTGAATATATGTAACAATTTTTTTAAAGGTAACTGTAACTTGAGATAAAAGAAAATATAGTAAATATTAAGATTCAATCTCAAAATAATTTAAATATTATTTTTTAAAAGTTAGTAAATATTATTAAGATAATAAATATACATTGCAGTTTGGGACATGAGATCAATAGATATACGGAAAAAAACCCAACTTTCCGGGCGTACTACTGAAATAATATTTAACAACAGACTGAAAATCATGGGATCACGCGTACACTTATCATAGAGTTAGAACTCGAGAAGAACATATACGTTCACCTCAGAATTTGAAAAGTTAAAAGTTTAATTGAAATAAAAATTTACACAAATGGGGCAGTAAATCATAGCAAATTTGTTCACACCAATGGGAACCTCTCGGCCCCCGCCACGTTAAAATTTGAAAAAAAAGAAGCAAAAAAGTCATTTGCCCAATCACTAAATATGTCAACCTTGAGTTACAAAGTAACGTGCCGAAACTGCAGTTTTCAACAGGAAGGCGCCTCCCTCTCCCCTTAAAAGACATTTCTTGGAGGCTAATTATGGGCTTTTAATACATTGCAATTACATTACATATACAAAAGACAGCAAAATAGAATTAAAACAATATGCAGCGGACTTCGAAAGTTTGAAATGTCCTCCTTTACTTTTCCTGAGGTGGCACTCTGGCATTGGTTGAAATAATTCTATTTATACACATGGCACCGTCCACACCCACCAAAAGTTGCCTTCGAGGCTAAGGATCGAGCGAATTAGGGTGGTCCATGAACCAATCAGAAATGGATCAGACCACTAAACGACAACACCCACGCGCCACCATGCAACTTTCTAAGATGCCGTGACTCCGCGTGCTGTGTTCTTTCGCTTTCTCTCTTTTGACTTTGACATACGCATTCTTTCTTTCCACGTGTCATCTTGAAACTGCTTAGCTGTTAAAGTAACCCTGCTTAATATCCTTCAAATCAGGCGCGTGTTCAGAAACGCGCCACACCTTGACGGACTTGTCGAGGCTACCACTGTAGACGATCCACTTCCGATCCGTCTTGCTTGATGTTTGATGATCTTCTATGACGGCTAGGCATTTTACGGGGCCGGTGTGACCCGTTAAGACAGAAAGGCACTTGTGAACACCACCTTCTTCTCGTCTCCACGCGCATATGCTACTATCGGCTGAGCCGCTAAACACCAAATTCCCGCGTGCAGCCAAGCATAGCACGGCCATTTTATGGCCCCTTAGGATCCCGCCATGTGAAAGGTGCTTCTCACGTTCCCAGAAGTTGACAAGCCCATCTGACGATCCACAGTACAGCAAACCCGATTCTTGATTTACAGCCAATGATGTCACCGCGTTCTCTTGCTTCAACAACAATTGAACCAGGATATGTTTTGTTCCTTTCCCCTGTAACTCTCTCTTCCAAACCTTCACTGTCCCATCTGCCGACCCCGTAAACACCAAGCTATCGAATCCAGCCACAACAGAATTGATTGCGTCGTCGTGAGCGTCGATGGATTCCAAGCATTTCGAGTTCGACAGTCGCCAAACTTTCAAGGTTTTATCCCAAGACCCTGAATATAACAACCCAACTTCTTCATTCAAGCTCAAGCATGAAACCGCGTCAAAGTGCTTGATTCGAAGAACACTGCGGTTTCTCCGAACTTCAACGTAGTTCTTAGGATTAACAGAGCTTTTAATCATATCTTTGAAAGTTGGCAAACTACCGAATCTTTTGTGAACGTTAGGGTTTGTCAATGAAACCTTCCAGACACGGATTTTACCGTCTTGGTGACCAGTAAATATCCTATCACCCAAAATAATAATGGCCTTAACCAAGCCACTTTTAGCTTTAAAACCTGAAAACTCCTTCAAGTTCTTCCACACGCGAATGTTCTTGCTGTCAGAACCCGTATATAACAAATCTCCAGAAGCAGCTAAAGAGTAAATATGACCTTCTTCTCGTACAATGGACGCAATAAGGCCATTTTGGCCAAAATCAGTTTCGAGAGGAGATGTGGCAATCCATGGAGATTTGTTGTATGGAGAAGCCTGGTCCCATGGTGACATGATGTAAGGAGAAGCCTCGCCGCTTGTCGTCGTGCTGTTGGAATACCTCGGGCTGGCCAAAGAGGCACTGCTTTTACGATTAGGGAGCTCGTCTTCGACACCAAAGTCGACGTTGTTGTTTATAGAAAACAAAGAAGGTTCAGATTGTTTGAAGAGAGTTCCCAGATTTGGTCTCCGGCTATGGAGGTTGATTTGCTCCATCACCATCGTTCCACCCTTATCGTTTCTCATTTAGTAATTTCTGATAAATTAACAATGAGAATAAACTGAAGTTGGATAAGAAGATTGGAATTTGTTGTACAAGCCTGAAGAAAAAAAAATGGACAAAAATTGGTTAATATCTTTTGAGAAAAAGATAGAAATTTTGTGCGTTGCTTTTGATGCTTGTTTTCGAGGAAAAACAACTGCAAGAATGGTTGGACAAACGGATTCATATATAGATGGGTTTAAATAGTAGTAGGTAATGTGAGGTTCTAGGCTTTTAACACGTGGTGGGATAAGACGTAATCATTACGCATGGGTAAACCGGATATGCCGGTTACAAGGAAACTGCAATGAAGTTTGATGATGAAATTTCTCTCTAGATGCATTTTCTTTTTCTTTTGTTGTTTGTTTTTGGTATGATATTTCATCAGCATAATTAAGTCCTATTTTTTTTTCAGTTAAAATTTTTCAATATATCTTTAAGTATATATCAGCTTATTAATCTCAATTATAAAATTATAAAATTTTATTATTAATAAATAAAATAATTTCTCATATAATAAAAGGTTAATACTCAATTTTCGTGGCGTTTTGTCTTCATCTTTTAGACTAGTTTGGATAATAAAAAGGGATATTTTATATGATTTTATCAAAGAAGAAAAAAAAAATTGTTGTATGTGAAAGTGTAGGAGACTCAAAGTTTGACATAAGTTTCCATCGTTAGGAAGGTATCGACCATTGAAAGTTGGAATTGTCAAAAACAAGCAAAAACGAACATGCTACCGTAGTTTTAAAATCTCTTTTTTTTTTTTTTACCGGAAAAGGAAGGAGTTGTAAAACGATTCCTGTTTGCTTTGAAACTTCTTTTGGTTAGTCTCAAACGTTCAAGTTTAAAATTATACTATTAGATTCTTGGGGAAAAATATAATAAACATTGGAAATTATTTAATTTTATTTGGAGAAAACAAGATTCAAAATCATGCACACCAATTGTCTAGGCTTTCAATTGAAGCAACATTCCTCACTCAGTAATTAATCTTAATAGCGATTTAAGGAAATTCCTTATGCTCAATATAGAAATTAAAGTATAAATAAATGATGTTAGGCAAAGCCTTTTTTTTTTTTTTTTGCCTTAAGGTTTCTCGTTTTAACTTTGGTTGTTGTTGTGCTCTTTTTCTAAGCCTTTTTATTGCAACCTTTCATTACGTAGCAACATTTCATGATAACTTTATTCTTCAGCAATCTTTTAATATTAAGAGTCTTGAATTCAAGTTAAGCATTATAGGTAGGGGATGTATGTAAATTAGTTATGATACCTAAAAGAATACGAGATGAATAATACATTTGTATTTATTATAAAACTTTTGATTGAATTGGTGTTCCTCGTATGAGTCAAGTGTTATTAAATTCAATTGAATAGTCTATTTATAAAAATTTAAATAAAATAAAAATAAAATACAAATTAAGATTAATTATGCTTTTTAAATTTTTTATAAAAACACATAAAAAATTACTCACCTATTAAAAAGAACTTCACTTTTACCTAGATATCTTATTTTTATTAAAAACCTTTTTTTTTTTTTCAAAATCTGGATGACTAAGAAACTATTCATAAATTTTTACATATTATTTTTTTTACAAAATGCAAGATTTTTTCACATGCTAAATGGATGTGTGAAATTCAAGTTTCACATGAAAAAAAAAAAAATGGATATGAGACTTTGCACTAAAGTCCCAAGTCATCGCAAAATTTGGTGAGCTACAAGTAGACCTTGTCATTCTTCTATTATGTTTTCTATTTTTTATTTTTCATATCAATTGTGCAATAAAAATTATTAGAAGATATGTTAAAATTTCAAATATAAATATAATATACTTATAAAATATATCATGTTAATTGCATTTAAATATACTATATTACAATATTTTTATATTTGTTAAACCTATCAAATCGACGTCGTTTTTTTGTATTGTTTCAAAATTACCAATCTAGTCGCAAGTTTTTCAATTTTCATTGACGTCCTTGTAGAAATTAGAGTCCAGTCTCAAGAACCGCGGCGGCCCAAAATTATTTCGGAATTCACGTTTTCGAGCTGCTAAAATTTGTGAACACGTCTACAAATGATGCCACGTACAAATTTCTGAGTGACAGAGAATACGACCTTCATCGGTCCTTCAAACGCCGACCGACCGCCACGAAACTGCTTCAATTTTTACTATGTTTGCTTTCCCCCAATTTATGGAATTTTTAAATTTTGGGGTTTGTTTTTTTGCCACGTAATCCATTCTGGAGCCCAATTGCCAACGGCAAGTCCACACGTGTCAGCACATGCCAAACCACGTTAGCATGATGGCAGTTGCTATGTATCAGGTTCTTAATCAATGGGGAATAAAGCTATGGGGTCTACGATTTTTACTTCGCAATTATTGGACCAACGTTTTTTCAATGACTTGAAATCAACCACGCCAAAAAATATCAATAGCTTAATTAATTTTAGATGATTATACAAAAGAGATTACGTAAGTTTGATTAGAATTATTTTGATAATGAATACGTAGAGACATTAAATACGTAAGTTTTAAACTAGAAATATTTTGATAATGAAAGTCTGAAAGCGTCACCAACATTGGGGTTACATGCTTTCTCAAGAATGTAAAGTAGCTGGTCGGCATTGCCTTTTTTATAGGCTAATATTATACATTTATTATTCTAATGTAGTTGTGGAATATTATAATTTCTTTAATTTTAAAAGCTTTTCTTCAAATTTTGGTTCACATTCTGCAATTAATCATATTTCGCCGTAATTTTCTTTGGATTATAAGTTTAAGATTAGATATAAAAATTTTTTTCATCGATTATCCAAATGTAACGATGATGATGGAATCTAATTCGTATGTACAAACAAATATCAATCTAATTTCAATTCTTGCGAGAGAAAGAAAAAAGTAATCTTATTCACTTTGAAATTTTATCTCAAGTGATCATATATAATATCTCCTGATAATTTCGTTAACTATATTCTCTCTCTTGATCAATATTTTTCTATGGTTTGGAAAATGGAGAAGGAAAACCTAGATGAGATGATTGATCAATACGTGTCCATTAAAATGTTTATATTAATCAATGTTCTGATTCCTGCAGTGGGGACTGTATATCGCAGGTTCTTCAAGGGAAATTTATATAATTTAGTTAATGTTGGACAGTTGGCTCCAGTTTAAAAGTTTAGTGCTTTTGCAAACAGTATAAAGTCTAAATTCTATACTTAATAACAATTAATAATATTAATTCGTATGAAGCAGTATACGAAAGAACTTTAGAAATCAAACCATATATAGTACTCTATTGAAAGCTTAGTTCATACTTAGATTCGTACATGAGTACGACTATTTATCCGATTTGGCAGATAGCAAGTTTACTTTGATTAAGAGAATAGTAAACCGGATTAAGGCAAGTGTCAATGATCCCCTAAAAATGTAATTACCAAAAAGTGAAGATGTTTAACATTTTTAGTTGGAAACTACGTATACTTTAGTTTACCAAAATTTTTTAAACTGTCTGTTAATTATCAAACACGTTATCTCACTGTTGAACAATATCGGAATTTTCCTCCCAATATTTAATTCATAAGATTACATAAGCATGTAGAATTAGTCACAAAAAAGCAACTAAGAAAATGTGGATCCTGCCATGTGGCAATCACAGATTCTATATACATTATGCATTTAAGATCACTTTTGGATTCTATATTACTTTAAACCAGAAAATTTGGTAACAAGTGAAGAATATATTGGGATTGGATGGTTTTTTTTTTCTTTTTTTAGTATTGAGTTTATCGTTTATATAACTTGTTAGGAGGTGACTAAGCATGTTCCCATATCTTGAACAAGATTGCAGAATCCAAATTCATTTATATATTTAGGTCAACAGGTTATCTTGGACATGATTTGGTTGCATAAGCCAGATTTATGAAAATTATTTGGTAGCAGTGTGAGGCAAAGTGTCGAAATATGGTATTTAATGATATTAAGAAAATGGTGGCTTGTGAAACTTGTCATCACTTGGGGATTTGTCTGGCTACTTATATATGCAAAATTTTGTCAAACATGCACGCACGTTAATATCAAAGCTGCTGACATTCGGTGTTGTGGCTGCTGATCTCAATCTACCAATCTAGACTCTCTACACCAAAACTAAACTGGTAGAGTACTGACATCCAATCCGATAGGGATTATTGTGACAGTGTCTGTTTGGATTATATTAGAAAACTAACCGCTGATCCAAGTCAAGAATGCTTGTTCATGACTGTACTAAAACACTGAAATTCTCACAAACTGATCAATCTAAATGAATCGAAGTCTGGGCATAGAAAAAACTCATCTTTTGATGATTTTATTAGACGGTGACTTTTTTGGGTAACTAATTGAGTTTATCGTTGACTTAATCAAGCTGCACTTTTACATTGCATTACACTTGATGGATTACAGCTATTGAGTGCTTTTAATTTTAGAAAATGCATGGTTTACATTGCACCTAGCTCTTAACCAAGTATACACGAACGGAGTAAAGGTTGATTCGAGGTAAGAGAGAATACTGAACCTTTTTACTATTTCAACTGCTTCATCTTTTGTCCCCTTAAATATGATTCTTTAATAACTTGAGATTGGTGTATGCTTCAAAAACATAATTTCGATGTTTTCTGACATCATTTAACTTTATAGACTCTCACCACTTGTCACCATACGCATCCAAAAACCTTACCTACTCAGCTACCAGAAACAACCTTAACATTGACTTAAAGCATTCTTCTTGTCCTAGAAATAATTATGATCTTTAGCTAAGGAGGAAATGTGCTTCGTTGAAATTTTTTCAAACCTTAAAAGAAACATTCCACGATGGGTTATGGGTGACTCCTAGCCACAGGCTGGCAATCATGCTGTTTTGGGAGTGATGGCTTAAAATCAAGGAAAAACTGTATTTCAATGATAATAACATTTTGCTTCTTTGAAGGCTCCATATGCAAGGCATTACCATATATCTTTTCGGCCATACTCAAGTCTTTTTTTTTTCAATTTTCTGAACAATGAAAAGAGGGGCAAATTTGTTTGTAGGCTCAGCCCATCACAATTATTTTGCTTTTGAAGCCGAAACAAACCCCGTGTCTTGTTCCCCCTTTTGTTTTGCTTTCTATATATTATCCTTATATGCTAATACTCAATAAGCCTGACCGTCCGCTCACTCGCAAATTAGTATTCCAGAAACAGTTTATTTCAATGGGTTGGAGATGCCCATCTCAACAACCAAAGATTTTGCTTGCTAACATGCACTGTATTTGTTTCTAGAACTCAAAAGATGCTTTTGATACAAAATAACGATTTGAGAAGCAACCTTTAAGGAGATTATAAAATCCTCATTAAATGTCATTAACTTCACTCATATTCAAATTTACCACTATTTGATAATTTAAATGAATTGATTATCAGAAAAATTAAAAAAAAAAAATTCATTATTCAAAAAAATAATATTTGTTTTTGCAGCAGCAACTTGCTACCATATTGGTTGGATTAATATACGGGCAAAATAATATAATATATAGATATTTAAAACAGAAAAGTATTACCATCTAGTTTGTTCGTGTTTCTTAAATCGCTTTTCTCCAAAACGGCCGTGAATGCATGTTGTAATAATGGCTCCGTGAAAGAGACAAATAAACATTAAACAACACAAAGCTGGCTAGCCCTACAATTTCTTCCACTCTTCTGAACTAAACTGACTGAGGTCCCATTCCTCGTAATGTCAAAAGTGTTGATGCCACTATTGCTTTAAATATTTTCTCTCCAAATATCTTTGATATTTATTTAGTTAGCAAATGAAAACAGGCTAGGGGACCCAACAGTCATCAATCTTTATTCCCCAGAAGTGAGAGAATTCTCGAGAAGAAGGAAAAATATCATATATTCAACACAAAATAAACAATTTTTAAAAATAAAATAAGAAAATGATTTAGAAAAATATTTTTCTATCAGCTCTAGAATTTCTAGAATGTACAGCAAACATGGAATTATCCATTTGTTTAGTGCTGTACAGTTGGCTTTCTTCTGCGGCTACTTAAATCATTTTCTTAATTTCTGGAGTGAGGTTCTGGGGTGATCAAAACAATGTGGCAGCAAATAGAAGACACATTCCAGCCACAGTTACTGCTGTACACTTGGCTTGCTTACCTGCATTATATCAGAATTCAGAAACAAACTATATTCAAAAAAGCATGGACTAATCAACAGCTGCCATCAGACAGACAAAGTTTCCCTAGCTAGCATTATCAGTATCAACTATCAAATCAGTAATATATCTCTTAAATCTCTTTATGGATTAGGGAAAAACTATCATGTCTAACAAGATGAAAAACGGCAGATAATTTGGTTAACAAACATCTGGTTTTCGTGCACTGTCTGGCAGCTCTGGATAATCATAAGCAAGTCTAGAGTTTTTTCCTGTATGGTGGCTAATGTTGGGCAAGATATAATAGATTTGACTTTTAATTCAAGGGATTATGCATTGTATCTGTTTAAGTGTCAGCAAGTTGTTACCACCCATTGGATTAAGGAGATTCCAATGAAGACAGTTGTTGAACGAAACCAACTTTGTTAGAGGTCTCTAGACTCCAGAGGTTAAGGTGATCTACATTGACCGCATCAATAATTGTGATTCCGGAACCATGGACAACTTCATCAATTAAAGATAATGGCCCAGCCAGGAAAAGCTTTGCAGTCTAGCTGATACACATAGTCAGCTTTCGGGGTTTAAGTGACATTTGTTAATTTCTATCAGAAATTGTTAGCATTATTTTCTGATTTGGTAATCTAATTTTTGGAACTTGACCTTAGTGATTCAGAGGTCGTAGATCATGATGATTCATTCATGCCTGCGTGTGCCTATGTAATTAGCTTGTCTCTAAAATCCAACCGCACAAAAGTTTTATTATTTTATACTATATTTTTGTGAGATAATAGAGAAGTTAAAAGGAAGACTGTCTTGAATCTTTAACCTCTGAAAGATCAATAGAGTAACTACTAGGATAAGCTAGAGTTATCTACATTTGTGCTTTGACAATGTTCCTAAGTCTTCCTTCACTTGCGGTATTGGATTGGCTGAGTACTCTCTCAAGAATGAAAGAGAATACCAAAAAGATAATATAAATATGATACAAATATATAAATATATCAAAATTTATATAATAAAATTACTAATACGTCAAAATTAATAATTAAATATATAATATTTTTAAGACACCATCGGAATATAATCTAAATCCACTAGCTGTTTCTTATGTCAGAATGAAAAGGAATGTAGATGCAAAGATCAGATCACCTGTTGTTTTGTTGTCTTTTCCAGGTGTGGCAAAGGGTTTTATCTTCTTCTTCTGTTGATCATTCTTTTTCTGGGCCATAGATAACCTTAAAGGGAAATCTGTTCGATCTATCTTGTTGCTGTTTATATGGAGAGCTGCTATCTACTATATATGAAGGGAAAGAAATTCTGGGTTGCATTCTGGAAGGAGGAAGTCTCCTGCGGATGAGTGCCAACATATTGTGGCTGATGTTCAAGCTACAGTTTGTGTTACAAAAATTAGTTAATTCTGTATGCATTACCCTTCACAGCTGGACAGGGATTAGCCATCGCGTCACTGTAATGGGCCTAATGGCTATCCTTCTCTGGACCCAGGTTATTTGGAACTAGGCTAGCACTTGGCCCCTTTAATCCTCATTCAAAGCCCAACTTTGCTGACTAGGGATATCCAAACAGCGGCTCAAGAAAAATCTCCGCCCTCAATCTATCTCCCCTCGGGCCCAGGAAGCTGTCTTGTTCTTCAAGTTTAAAAAAATGTAAACAAACAATAAAGACAAGGGGTAGCACAGGAATGATCAAAGCTTTCAATCAAAAAGGAGACGAGAGAGCTGCTTCGGTCAGTCTTGTTAAAGGAGCTGAACTTCGTAAATTAAAACGAAAAAAGAAAAACCCTAATTTTCTCAAAATGGAATTCGTTATCGAACAAGGCAAACAACCGCACGAAGAATGCTCTACTTTGCTTCTGGTTCGCTTACCTTTGTCTTCTTCCCCTTTAATTCCATCCCTTAGGGTTCTTGATTTTGTTTTTAATAAAAAAAATTTAATTTTTGTTTTAGCCTGCGTTGTCGATTGGGAATGTGGGGCAGCTAGCGGTGGATTTATTAGTATCATCAATGAAAGCGGAGAGAATTGGATACTTAGATGATCCCTTTGTGCTTCCCTGCGTTGGAAATGATGCTTATGGTCCTATTCCTTGTGGCGACCTTGCTCTCCCTCTTGAAGGTCCTCTCTTTACTCACATTTTTTTTTTCTCAAATTATTTGTTTTAGGAAGTTTGAAATACTAGATTTGAATTCGATACAATGTTTCTGGATCTTGCAGCTTACCAATCGTCTTCTAGTCGACTCACTCTTCTCCAACAGCGGTCTCCAGTTGTTAAGGTATTGCTTCAGTTATATTTTCCTGGTACAACTAAGTGCTGGCATGACCTTAATCTTGGTTGACGTTGAGTACTCGCCATCGATCTAGGGCGCTATGTAATCTTTTGTTTTAGTTCTCGTTACATCCAGAGAAGTTATAAGTTTTCTTTTGGATAATGTTTAATAACTCAGTGCTTTGTAATTAACTTGCTTTGATGAACAATAATTTCACAAGCCGGTTTTACTGCTTAATTGACCGAGACGGCGCATTGAATGCAAACCTCCATTTTCTCCCATTTCTAGAAGCTATTTCATATGGTAGGATTTGCAGAGAACATGACTTCATTAATCTAGCATTTTCGGATAACTTTCATCTTTCTTGCCATTTTGCTCGTTATAACTTTAGAAATGTTCTTGTAAACTGGTTGCGATTCTTTTTGTTTGTTTGATCATTATTGAAAGCAGATTTTTATAACTAAATTGTTAGTCACTCTGACGCAAGCAACCCAAATAATAAATATTTCAGAATTTATATTGTTAAGTATTTGGATTGCTGTCATTTTTTGAATGCTAAAGGATTTTATAACTTTTAATTGCCTTCTTGAAGCAAAGAATGACTACTTTTATATAGAGTTCAAGGTCATTTCTGATTGTCCATGCTATTTGAAATTCATTAATGAACTAACTGTATATCTTTTTCACCTTGTGCCAATATGCTTTTGTTTTTCCCAATCATCTGTTTATTTTTCGTCATTTTCAATGCTATAAAAATGCCTAACTTGAATATAGATGGAATTATTTGATCTTTTAAATGGTCATCTAAGTAGGGGAGAATGGTTGAATTTGCCAAAAACTTTGCAAATTTTGCTGTGGCAAGTGGAATGAAGCAAGTTGTTCTGCTTTCCAGCTTGGATTTTGGAAAGTGGCAGAAAATTGACATGTCAAGGTATTTCAAGCTGGAATTTTCTCATTCAGTATATTAATATACCTTGAGGTTCTGTTATTTTTAGTTTCAGTGCAACCATGTGTTGGGGACAGCAAGTCAGTCCATTTGTGGATATTTGGAAATATAGAACATTGATTTTCTTCTATTCTGGGAAAATTACCTTGGGAACAGTTATTGCTCATTGTTCACAAGCAATGTAATCTATTGGCTGTGATTTCAGTGGTCTGCAGATATACTACCTGTCCAGTATCAATCCTGATGGAAGAGATGATCACTGTGAACAACTTGGTTGGAAAAGGCTGCAAGAATACAATCCTGCTCAGAGATGTTGGAAGTATCTTAGCACCTTAGCTGAAGGAAATACTGCGCTGGAAGGCAATTCACCTGTTGAAGATGACCTGGAAGATGAGGATTACTACCCAAGTCTGCCTTTTGCAGCACTTTTTTCTTGTTTGAAGGTATTCTTTTTCTTTTGAGTTCATAACTCTTTCGCGGTATATTGGGTGACTCTGCCTTTTGCAGCAATTTTTTGTTTTTTATTTTTTAACTTTGCATTAGTCCAGAGCCATTTGATAATGAACTAGAAGACAAGTTTCTGTATTCGATGACCTCTGTATTTTCTGTGGCTTATTTTGTAATTTTCTATATAGGCCAAAGGTCTGAAGGTTACATGCTTATTATGCTATTGTTCAGAAGGGGATAATATACAGGATGCTTTTCAGTTGGCTGAGGCAGCATGTGGACTTTTGGGGCTAAATCCTAGTACTTTTAATGGTAAGTTTCAGCTGCTCTATGACATCATTTTATATCAGTGACCTATTTCAGCATAAATAGTAGGGGTTTTAGGCCAGAATTAATATACTGTTGAATAGTATCCTTTCACTCTTGATCATGCACATTTTCTAAAGAATTTCTTATCATGAACTTCTCCAAGTGCACCATATTGTAAGAATATAGTATATATTTCATGACTTACACAACATCCCTGGGAATTTGAATATAGGGGGTGTTTTTAGCTCTATGTTTCTTGATGCATATGATTATTTCTTGTTGAACTTCCACTCCTAGATTTTTGACAGAGTTTTTGAGCCAGACATGAAGGCACGCTCTGTAATTAACATGGTCTTAGAAATATAGCGGACACCCTACTAAGAATCTTATATGTCAACTTTTGGTTTTTATCGTGAATATTTGCACTTAGTTTAAAGTTTTAAATATGGCTGTCATAAAAGATTTAAACTTCAGAAATGCAGCATCATTTTATGCATTAGCAAAATTTTCTCGCAACCATATGCATCTGTTAATGGATATTTAGCCAACACTGTTTCCTCAGTCATTTGGGATGATCTTGATGCTGGAGGAATGTGTCTTTCTTTTGCTTTTATTGTCTCGATTTTCTTCGAACAATATGTTGCTTCTGTTATTGTTGTGGTGTTTCTTCATAAGTAATCTCCAAACTTATTGAGTAATTTCATTGGAAAGACTAATCTCTCTACGTGTTAAAGAGCTTTTAACCATGCCCATATTCTCATTGCTATCCTTTTTTGGTCTGTTAACAATTTCATGAAGAATTTCAACTACTCACAAGTTTTGTATTCATTTCAGGTAATGGGAGTGGTGGTTGGGTTATCCCTTTCTCATGGCAGACTGTATATGGACCACCACCAGATATGTCTATCTTTTAGGCTTTGATCTGACCACCTATAGCAAAGTTGACAAGCTAAATCTGTAATCTATTTTTGAAACCTTTGGTTTTGTTAGCAGAAAAGTAGCATGTATTGGCACTGATGGAAGCAGGCGACAAACATTGCTCAACTAATTACGTTCATGTTATATTTTATAAAATGTTAAACTTTGTCATAATTTGAAAAATTGATCGACTATTTAAATTATATTGGGTCCTATGCCCTCGAAGAATATTGGGTATAACTTAGACTGCATCACTAGAGCTGCCAGTTTCCCATGCACAAATTGGTAAACGACTTGGTTAAGGCATTAGCTGATTGGATTATGCTCTGCTGCATATTGCATAATATGCAGGGGACGTGAGACATTTCATCTTTATCAAAATACGGCACGAAACCTGCATGAGTTTTAAAAGAAACTTACAAAATGAAATTTCCTGTCAAGTAGTGGACTTTATTTATTCTCGGAGATGCGATTGATAGCAACCTTTTAATGGAGCTGGACCAACAGAAAACATACGTATCCTACATGTCAGTAGAATATCATGGTAATGTACGTGGAATATTAAGTTTTTGTCGTTAATTAACCTCTTAGTGAAGTCCCGTGGAGAAATGCAACTCTTGGTTTAGTGGAAACATCTTTTTTTGCAGTCGTGGTTATTATATTGGAGACATCTAAGTTTCCACTAGTTGATGATTGGGAGAAAGAAAGTTTGGCCCTCGTGATCTTGAAAGGCCATGCCTTTTGTAACCTGAATAAAAAAAAAGAAATCAATTTTTTTTGGTGGTTTTATAGACATAGCAAAGATGAATCGTAGTCGCCTGATCTTGTTACTTTGACGTATTCCAGGGTTGATCCGGATCATGATCCAAAAGAATGCAAACCCTGATTGTCTGCTCATGTCAATTTGGACATCTTGGAAGCAAAGACGATTTTGTGGTCGTCTGATCTAGTTACTTTTACGTATTCCGAGGTTGATCTGGACCATGATCCAAAAGCATTCTAACCCTGAGAGTCTGCTCATGTCAATTTTGAACATCTTGGAGTGAAGCAGTTAGTGTCTTCTTTACTCCATTTACTTTAATATATACAGTTAATTTTTCCGTATCGGATGTATCATCTTTATCTTCAACTTTCGAAAGGTTTCAACTAAATGGCTGTCTTTTCCTGCATTTTTGTTTGTGGAAACGCATGCATCGTGCACCAACACATTTGAATAGGTTACCACCATATGAACTTTTGACACGATATTACTGCAGTTCTTTCTGCTATTTAAGTTTTGGTTGGGATTAAAACAGATTCAAAACCTCCATACACGAAAACACAAGCTTCCATGGGTACATTTGTAGGACATTTGGTGCCGGGCCTGGCACTGACCCTTCTTGGCCTATGGCATACCATCAACAATATTAGAGCCTATTGTCGCAAGGGGTCTACGAAATTTACAGTAAGGTTTTGGTACCCATTCAATGGCCCTCTTTCTGGATTCAAACATTTGGAGCTTATTTTTATCTTATCTTTTTCCCTGTCAGCAATTTTCATGCAAGTTTTGGACTTGCCTTCTCTTCGCTTTCCTTTCGAACTTGATGGCTTCGAGCATGCAAGCATATTTTTTCATCTTGCCATATTTGCAGGTTTCACTCTTTCTGCAGAATTAACTCAGTCCTCTGAGACTCTATCGTCTGTTCCAGGAATTCTGGTGGCCTCTGTTTTTGGTCAGGAGCTTTTCTTGCTCCATTTTCACTCGGCCGATCATGTTGGACTTGAAGGCCATTACCACTGGCTCTTGCAGCTCATCGTGTTTGTCTCCCTTCTGGCAGCTTTAGCAGTAACATTTCTACCAACTAGTTTATCTGTGGTTCTTGTTCTTTCGATTTCTGTTGTTTTCCAAGGTTGTTGGTTCATGAACATGGGGTTTATGCTATGGGCTCCTCAGTTTGTTGCCCGAGGATGTGTTATGCAGTTGGCTGAAAGCAGCAGTGACAGCATGCATGGAGCAGTGACTTGTTACTCACATGAAGCAGATGTCAGGGCTAGAGCATTGGCCAACTTGCAATTCAGTTGGATACTCTCTGGAATTTTGATATTCACAGGATTCACTTGCCTGAAATTTGCTGGAAAATGCACCTCAAGGGCACAATCAACCGAATATGAACAACTTCAAATTAGAGGCAACGATGCCCCTATAAATATTGATAGCTTCAAGCGATCTGATCCCTAGGTGTTATCCTTTTTTTATAAACATGTTACCCACCGTTTATAACAAAGAAATTGGATCACAACGGCTGATCTTGAACTTCTACACTTGTGAGTAAATGTAAGATGAAATTAATGGTAAGGGGAATGTCATAGATAATTTAGTTATGTTTTTTCTTGGATCAAGAATTTGAAGATTTCCATACGTAGAAAAGATACAATACAAACTCAGTAACAAGAGGCATCCGGTACAACTTTGCAATAGCTCCCCACCTTCATATCTTTTAGCTTAAGACGAACTCAGGAAAAGGCAGACCATCCTTGTTCAGAGTGAAAGTCAAAGAGGATACGGAGGTTTTTCAACCCACCCTTCTGGTTCTATCCCATCCCTAAACCTCTTAGTTAGCCTAGCCAATCAGCAGCTTCGTTCTTGGAACGCTTCACAAAGGTTATTTTAACTTTCTTACAACACTTCTTCATTGAATCTACATCATGCAATAAAGGAGCTAATTTCCATATCCTCTTCTCAGTTGAGTTTATAATCTCCTCTCCTCCACTGCCAACTTTGAGTCTGATTTCCTGAATAAAGTAAATACCTATGACTGGTGCTTAGGATTTCTGCAGTTTCTTGATCAATGCTAAACTTTCTTTCTAGTAACTTTATTTAGCTTTGTTCTTTTCAATTGAAATGATTCAACTTAATTCATAGCTCGAATAGCCCTTGAACTTAATAACTCGATGGTAAGTGAAAAAAACTGGAAGAGAGTCACCATCAGTCATAATTTAGCCAGAGTAATGCAAATTGATATTCTAAAAATGGACTGATCTGACAATGATCTGAACCAGACCATATCCACAAGAACTTCATTATTTTGCTGGGAACTTTCAACCCCAAAATCCTGCTGTCAATGGAGTGAGATGAAGAAGAATCTCGGACTGCATATTTAATCTGCCGACGTTCAATAGCTTGGCTACCAGATTTAACAGTATCAATAATTACCATAGATTGTGAGAAGGACCAATGTAAGATTCAGAGGGTTTTCTTTTTCCTTATAGCAAAAAAGATTGCTTGGTTGAAATTTTAACTAGGAAACTAGAAATTATCTGAATAAGACAGTTCAAGTAGTATCATGCACTAAATTATGACCAAAGTGGCATATTCCATTTTTTGGGATCAATGTTTCCTCTTAGCAAAAGTCATTTCCCTGATAGAAAACTTTATAAATCATCATATAAAACATGTTAATAACTTGCTAAGTTTAGACAAATAAATTGGTCGAAATTAGAATTGAAATGGATTCAAAGAAAATTGTCTTTAGATGGTAATTCAGTTTGGGAGTCGAAAACAATCAAATTCCACATCAATGAAGAATAAAAAGAAATTGAAGTACAAATTTGCCAATGAAAAGTAGATATTCAAGGAGAACTAAAGTAGTCTTAAATTCTCACGCAGCCTCTTCCAAAGATGCTTCGATTCGGAGAAGAACAAATCCCACAGCAACTCCAACGAGAACAAGGCCATTCATGATTGCTGCAATCCTGAATATCTCATCAACTGCATTGCAGGTCGAAGAGAGTGCACCACCGCCTCTACCTTTCCCCTTCGATGGAGCTTTGAGCAAGCTGACAACATTTGCAAAAGATTGCTGGGAGCACACTGGCTGGCCTAGTGAGACCACATTGTTACGAGCTTTCAACCCACCAAATGAATTCAATCCTGTTATGTAATTGACATTAACGCTAGTTCTCCTCCTGGGGTTGCCAACAGTTGCAGCACCCAATATGGGTGGAGAAAATGTAACTGAGGCCGTTGCCATTACTATAATTGATATAACAACAATGGAAGGTTTTAAACTTATGAACCAAAAGTTGGAAGAGAAACTTTTTATGGGGAATAGATGATAGATAAGATGAAGTAAGGATGGATGGTTGGCAAGCAGCCAGGTTATACGAGCTTAAAATCTGAGGAGAAAAGATTATGATAGCTTTAGATGCTGGCCAGAAGAAATTTCAGATGCGGCAGATGCGTAATGACTAATAATAAATCAGCCCAACTCAAATATAACCTTGCAAGTGAATCTTTCGGCCTACCTAGATTTTGAGCCTTCCAACGAACAAAAACAAAAGCCGGTAAATAAAAAGTTTGCGCAGCTCTTTGCGGGCATGGCCCCAACTTCCGATGTTCTATTTGGGCAAGGGAGCTTACAGCTTAGAGACCAAACTCTGAAGTGTGGGCCTCTTTGATCCAAGACCGTGTGATTTAAACAGTTATACTAAAAGCATCTTCGAATTGAATTCTGGGACTTAATTCACAGTTTCGATTGCGCAGCTTTTAAAATAAAAAAATATGGGTTTGACGAGTAATGGCTAATGATATGTAAGCCCAACCCATATAGAGTTCAGAATGAAAATTTCGGGCCACCTAGCTATTTAGCCTTCCAAAATCTGACAGTTGAAACTAACAAAGCCCGCAAGGAATATGTTACGCTGCTATTCATGGGATGTCCCGACCTTCGGATGATAATCTAATATATCTCAGCCTATTGGAAAGGGAGCTTTCAGCTTAGACCAAAACTCTTTAAGTCTGGGCTCTTTGATTCACGACCGTGAGAATTAAACAAATACTAACTACATCTTCATGTTAAATTTCAAGTTTAATTTAGTTGATTAGCATAATCCTAGAGATAAATTTTTATCTCATTTTTTTTTAATTTTCAAATTGCAAGCTCCTTTATATATATAAAAAATAATCTTCAAGAAGTTTGCTCTCCACAACAATAAAGCATTACACCTTTACAAGAACGTAAATCAGGTTGAAGTCAAGGGTTGATAAGGGCAATAAAACCTGGAACTACAAAACCTTGAATAGAAACAAAGTTTGAAATCCTGGCAAATCTAGCCATTTTAATATCTTTTATTCTTTCTAAAACAAGATACTCATATAATTAAGTTACCCCAAAAAAATGAAAGCTATTTGTTATATC